>PVKY010005793.1:0-16877 GCA_004027775.1 Bradypus variegatus
AAAAATGTTAAATCTCACCAGCAAAGAAATGTAAATTAAAATGAAGAGAAAAATATATAGTTTAACATTTCAGAATAATAAGAATGTAAAATGATAATTCCTGATGTGGGTGAGAAGGTGGAGAAATAGGGGACAATTTGGCAATATGTAGCAAAAATATTGAAATAATCCTTTGCTTTGATTCAAAGATACAAGGTCTAAGAATTCGGCCATCAAAAATGATCATGGAATCCTATATTTATTGAAAAAGAAAAATGATAGGAGATTAAAATTTTAAAAGCATGTCAGAAAACATACATTACCCTATGATCCCATTTTTATATGAAGAAATCATGTGACATATTTACGTGGGCATTTATGATAGAAGAAAGTCTGAAAATTGAAATATTTATTATTAAATATGTGAAACTATTTAAAACATTTAAAATATTTATGGTAGTTACTTCTAGGCAATAGGATTACAGTTGATCTTTTCTTTTTACTTATCTGTAATATCTAAGTATTCTGCAATGAATACGGATTACTTGTATAATTTTTAAAGGTTCATCATTGTTTGCTTTTGTAGTTATGGCTCATTTATTCTTGTTGCTGTGTAGTAACCACAATGGTTTACGATTTTGTCACCTGGGGACACTTGACAATGTCTGGAGGCAGTTTTGGGTGTTACACCTTGGTGGGGGTGCGGGCTGCTACTGGCAACAAGTGGGGAGAGGCCGGGTTATGGGGACAGGATGCCAAGGAGAGTCCACTAGGTGAATAATTGTCCCGCCCCAAATGGCAATAGTGCAACAGCAAACCCTGCCCCTTGGTGTTCTGGTATTTACAATACATCCATCCCTCTGCTGATGGGCACACGAATTTTTATAATAGCAAAACTTGAAAACAGCCTAACATGTTCACTGAATTATGGTTAATCTAAATGAGAGCTTATTGTGCAGTTATGAGAGTTCAAGTTTACAGAGAGTTTGTAATAATATTTTTATAATGTTAATTTTAAAAAAAAACTACATACATACTTGATGGGGAAGTGCATATGTCACGGTGTTACGTGAGCAACACAGAAGCCAAAATAGTGTAGACCTGTCGATGGCACCTGTGGGAAAAATGAGACCCGAGAGCCTGGAAGGAAACTCTGGAATGTCGCGGTGGTTGGTTGGGGTGGTGAGACCAGGTCTGTTTTTTTTTTTTTGCAGTTTCTGTGTCTAATTTTATTTTCCAACTTTTCCATTACAATAATGTATTGTTTTTGTGATAAGAAAACAAACGAACAAAAAGAATTAAAAAGCGGCCACTCCAGCCTCTCACGGGCTCATCATAGACCTCGGAAGGGTCCAGACCCTCCGAGGCACCGAGGCTCTGCAGCGCCTACCCCCACCCGCGCTCCCTCCCCGACGCGCTCCGGGCTTCACCCGCGTGGGGGGACTCGGGGCTCCCCCCTCATCCCCGCTCCTGGGGCGGGCTCCCGGGGCTGCTAGCGCCCCGCCCTGCTTGCGCTACCTGGTGATCCCCCGTCATTCTGCAAATCAGAGAATCGAATCCATCCGAGCAAACAAGCAAACGTGACGTCCCTAGCAACCTTTCTAAAGCCTACCACCACCTATTAACCACTCCTTCCTCTCTAAGGAGTACAGCTTTTTTTGTGTGTGTGTGGTAAAAAATATATAACATTTTAACCATTTTTAAGCCTACAGTTCAGTGGTACTAATTAGCTTTCAGAATGTTGTGCAACCATCAACACTATTTGCAAATTTTTCATCACCCTAAACGGAAACTGTACCCATTAAACAATATCTCCCCTTTCCTTTTCCTACCTACCCCCACCTCTAATCTATTTTCTGTCTCTACTAATTTGCCTATTCTAGATATTTCATACAAGCAAGACCATACCATATCTGTCCTTTTGTGTCTGGCTTATTTCACTCAATATGATGCCTTCAAGTTTCATCCATGTTGTTGCATGCATAGAAATTCATTCTTTTCCAAGACTGAAGAACACTCTGTCATTATATACCACATTTGGTCAATCTGTTCATTTGCACTTGGGTTGCTTCACCTTTGGCTATTGACAGCTTTTAAGCTGCACTTAATACAGTGTATTCAATGTTATTTTCCATTTGGTCCTCCACTTGAGGGGAGAATTTATATCCTACTGTTCTTTTTTGAGGTCCTATCTCAGGTGGAATAAACCTATGAGCTGTCTGTCAAAGTGTGCCTGAAGAATTTGGGGTAGCCTCTGGCCCCAATTAAGATGGTCTAGAAATAGCCTTAATAGGAGAACTTGAACCCAGTAATAATTTAGCCAATGGAAACCAAAGCAATGGTATTTGTTTTAGTTAGGGTTCTCTAGGGAAACAGAACCAACAAGAGACATCTATAAATATAAGATTTCCTAAAGGTGTCCCACACAACTGTGGTGATGCACGATTCCAAATTCTGTAGGGCAGGCAGCGAACTGACAACTTGGATGAAGGTGTTCAGTGAACTCCTCAGGAAACGCTTCTCTGGCTAGCGGAAGAAGTGAAGTCCTCTTTCTCTCCCTTAAAAGTGATTGGATTAAATCCAGCTGATTGATTTGCAGAAAACACGCCCTTTGTTGACATCATCAGTCACAGCTGCAGCCAATTGACTGCTGGTTTAATGAACCAGCCTTCTGGTTTATTAACCAGCCACAAATGTCCTTGCAGTAACAGGCCAGTGCCTGCTTGGCTGGACACCTGGTCACCATCACTTGGTCAAGTAGACACATGAACCTAACCATCACAGTATTGTACTCTTTTTGAAGAATGATTGTGACTTTGGTATTGCTAGCTTGTAAAATAGCACCTTGCACATAGTAGGTGCTTGGTAAATATTTGCTAAGCAGAAAGAGAAACTCCAAAACCCCAGAAATTATTGGGGGAGATGATGCCAGTTAGATTCTTAGATCTTCCACCTGGGTGGAGTCTATACCTATTGTGCAGATAGACTCATTAGGCTCTGAGGAACTGATACTATTAAACATTCCAATCATATGACCAGCTCCTTGTGCTGGTTATATTACCAAGCACCTGATGATAATTTAGCTTCCCACGTGGCTTGTTTATTGAAAGAGAGTGCTAGCCAGGCTCACGTGAGCATGCAAGTCTGATTTCTCTTGTAAATTAATGAACTGGCATTCTGGCTTACATAGATCAGTCTCTGAGCTCCTTGGTCTGGCCACTGTTAGTGGGGTTTTGGAGACTGCAGGCCAGACTCTGCCAAGCCCAGCCCTGGACCCTGGCAAGTGCTCCCAGGCCAGTGCCACTCCGGGAGCCCCTGGGAGCCAGCCAGCCGGCTTTCTGCCTCTACATTTCAGGGTGTGGCCATCAGGGCATTCAAAACATTCCTGCAACAGAAGAGTTTCGGGAACACCCCAAATTGGATCTGGGTGACTTGAATGTAATCTCAGGAAGGTATGTCTGAGATGTGGTTGTAAGTGAGAAGAAGGCTTAAGCCTAATTAATTTTATTCCACTTGATTTAAAGAAGGAGCATGTGAAAAGGGGATCAGAGGACATCTATAAACAGGGACCCAAAGAGCACAAATTTAATAGTGTTTATCTCATCCTGCCCAGAGCTTGGAGACAGTGACTCCAATGTACACGAGCCTTGCTGTGACTGGAGAGATTTACTCTTTGGAGGAAATAGAGAATTTCTCCTCTGAAATTTGAATGAAGATTAGCTTACTTCCTTCAGCTGCCATCTGATTTAGTACCCAACAGGCTAACTTCTAATTAATAATTAGACTTCTCAACCAGCTTAACTATATGCCCAAAATTGCAAATTAATAAATTACATTGTGTTTTGTGCATTTGGTTTTTATGAGTTTGGTTAACATGAGTTGGTCCTGTGAATTTAATCCTTATGTAAGGATTGACAAAATTGAGTTCCAGCTGAGGAAAGGTGAGCCCCAGATTATGGAATTTGTGACCTCTCCAATATATTATCAGCCTGTGACCAGCCAGCCAGCCTCTCTCTAGGTCAACACATTTACCTCATATGACCCACCTAATTTGGGAATTTGTTCTACAGTATCCTCAAACAATGCTCTCTTCTTTGGATACCCCCGGTGATCAGGAGCTCACTGACACTTCCCTGCAAGCAGTCTGTTTTCTTGGAGATATTGCTTGTTAGCATATTCTTTCTGAAATTGAAAGTAAACCTGTCACTTCATAACATCTACCTCTAGGTACCTTCACAATATGTAACAAATGTTTTTGTGTCTCCTAGGCTGCCTAAGTTCCTCCAAGAGGAAGCTGAACATGAAGGAGTCCAGGCCTCTCAACACCCTATTGTTCTCCTTTAGCTTTTCAGTGTCTTTCTTGAAAACATGATCCCCCCCAGAATCTCGTCAGTCCACTAGGACTATTATTTGGGAGACATAAGATATTAGTGCTGCAAAAGTTTATTTCTTTTAGCCACTGCATCACCATTGGCTCACATGCTTTAGCTAAAATTCCTTCATCTCAATGCATTTCCCCTTCCTTTTGGATATAAAGCTGTGGGTTTATCAAGGTGAGCTTATTTCTCCCTTTAGGGAATGCTGTTTCTGTTCAGTAGGAGGGAAAGGGCCTGTAGCTCAGGACCAATATGCAAAGCTGTCTCAATAATTCAGACTTAAGCAGAGAATGAGTTTATTTCTCCTAGAAAGGAAAAAGAAGCCCGCCTTTCTCCAGGAGATGAGCAGAAGAGAGCCAAGGATTGTGTTTTACTCATTCTTGTCCCCTGGCACATAGTACTTGGCAGGTAATAGGCACTTGGTGTGGGCTTGATAAATCTGTCCAGTGGAATGCCAATTTCAACTGAGAGAGAAAAAAATGTGGGAAAATGTATTTCTTTGAGTGCTTTCTCTTCCTTCTAGTGTGTGTGTGTGTGTGTGTGTATTGTTTTACCAGACATAGGAGGTAGTGAGATAGTGACTTGATATTCCTAGGAATTGCCTGACAAATTCTGGGATGAACTTTCTGTTATCTGTAATCCTCTCACTTATGCAAGCTGATGTTGTCTTAAACCCTGATTTTCCTATTTCTTGTTAACTTGTTTCAGAAAAAAAAACTTCTCATCCCTCATCCTTCCCACCCTGTCCCTCAGCCCTCAACACCGTCATTCTCTTCACTTGCCACCCCATCCCCTCCCCTACTCCATCCCCTCAGCCCTCAAACACACACGGGTTTCAAGTTTAGGATTTGCTGTTAGCATTGCAAAGAACACAGAGGACAGGCACTCCTAGGAACAACTTTGAGGGGCCATGTGTTCGAACCCCTTTGGAAGTGGGAGAAATCCCTGCAGCTCGGTTTTGTTCCAATGGTTTGTTCAGTGATTCCCGTTTCCCCAAAGGCTGCCCCTCATTAGCATGAACGGGGGTGGGGGTGTGGAGAAGGTGGGGGGAGAGAAAGAAAGCAAAAGCCCAGGCTCAGTTTTACAGCCTGGGAACCCTGTCCACAAAAATGACAGCTAGAGCTTTCTGGCTTCTCTGTTTGATTGTTGGATCATCTCCTGAAGCCCCAGTGGCAGAGCGAAAAGGTAAGATCAAGGAAATGCGGAGCCCAGGGAGAGGAGCTGGGATCTGCGGGGAGGAGGTGGGGGCTGGGGAGAGGGGGCGATGAAGGGCGTGACGAGAAAGGGGTCAGGGCTCTTAAGAGAGGAGACTCCACGTCTGTGTTCGCGTTAGAAAGGAGCAAAATGTGTCCCCAAGGTTTTGTGCCTCTTGGCAGCTTTTTCGGAAAGACGCCAGTTCAGCTACTGAAATGATGTTGAACTAGCCGGGCAGGCTGGAGAAAACTTTGCATGTTAAGTAGTTGCTCCATCACAGAGGAGGGAAAGTGTCAAAAGGGGTCGTGGCGCGCCTGTCGGGAGCGGTGCCCGGGCGGAGATCGCAGGACTCAGCGGGCGGCGGGAGCCGGGCGCCCGGGACAGCGCCGGGTCCCAGAGGATCTGAGGCGCTGGGTGCGCCGAGCAGGAGGGCGAGAGTGGAAAGAGAGCCGAACTCGGACGTCTGGGGCATTTCCTCCCTCTCCTCCGTCGCCCCAAAGAATAGCCTTGGAGCACCTGAGCCAGGGTCCGTTTTTAACACGCGCGCGCGCGCGCGCGCACACACACACACACACACACACACTCACCCACATTTCATGCATGAAATGAAAATAAGTTACCGAGGGAATGAGGAAATGAGGGATTCTCAGCGGGGAGGTGTTTTTGTTTTGCTTTAATTTGGATGTTCTGTTCGATTCACTATCTCTAGGAAAAGTAGCTTCCGTACCACACGGAGCAATTTACTTTGGGTTATTTTTCCACATGGAAATTGAATGACTTCAGGGCATTTAACCCAAATATCAGACAGTCTTTCCCATGACAACAGATGGTGATATCAATGGGGAAGCAGTTGTGAGGTCAACAGTTGACAGTCAGGAATTGGAAACCCACCAGAACTTTATTCAGCTGTGTATGGTACAACGTTTAACATGAGTCAGAATCAACCTCTGCAAAACATGAGCTATAACCAGTTATTGCTGGGTGAAAGCTGATTTTAAAGGAGATTGTCAATTTGGTAAGATAAATCACTTTGAATGAAGTGTTTCAAGAGTTGCAAAAGGGCAGACCAAGCACTTCAACACAAGGGGAGAGAAATGCTGAAAACCAGCCACTAAAAGAACAGAAAGAAAAAGATGAGTTCTTGTGCCTGTTTGGAAGTCACTGGGACCCACACAAACCACAAGATGATACTGTGTAACTGGTCATGGAAAGCTGCCCAGCTTCAGAGCTAGCTGACAACTTGTCTGCAGAGGAAGGGGAAAATCATTAATAATTTTTAAAAATCTGTTTTCATGCCATACAATTCAGGAGCTTTTCCTTCATCATCACTGGGAAAAAAAAAAATCGAAGAGATGTGTATGCCTTTATATTTAACCCTCAGGGACCTTTGCTTTCCACCCAAGCTTTTAAAACCTATGTTAGCTGTGTTTCACCAGTAAGTGGTGTCCAAGAAGCCAGATAAAAATCCACTCATAAATGCTGGATTCTGCAGAGACCAAGAAGACAATGTAAACACGGATGGGAAAACCAAATAGTTCTGTTGTCAGGGGCGCTTAAACAATTAGGAGAACCTGTAATATGAGCCCTTTCTCCCTGGGGTTTGCTCTTGGTACTTTCTCAATAAACTGTAAATAGCAAAAAGGCGGATGTTTACATATACATATATATTAAAGGGCAAAAGAATTTGTTAATCAAAGTTGACAGAAATGTTTAGTCCTAGAACAAAAAGGTTGTTGTAATTTTAAAAGCTTAGAGATTTGAAAATGTTCCTTAACAAAATGCGATGTTCCCATCAGGCCTCTGATTCCCCTTCTTTCTTGGGGGCCAGGAAACCTGTGCTCCACTCGGACCCGAAGCTGAGGGTTCCTTCCCCTACCCCTTCCCACAAGGGAAGCCTCCCAGTTCTCTTTCCTTCATTTCTAGCCTCCCACCTCTCTTCTGCAGGTGTTTTATTAAGTATCCATCTCCGCTTTCCTCTCAGTCCCTCCCTGAGCCCTTTCCTCTTTTCTCCCCAGATAGCCTCCCCTTTCCGGCGACCTCCTCCCCCCCTCGGCTTCTCTGCTATCAGCTCCTGGGTCCCGCACTCCTCCACTCGGCTTTCCCGGCCTTCCCCCCTCACAGCTTCTCCCCTGACAGCTTCCCCGGCCTCTCTTCTTTTCTTCCCACAGTCTCCTCGTCCCACGAGAGGAAGCCTGATCCCAGTGGCGGCCCAAGGGCGGAGGAGACACCAGGACCCCGGGCGCAGCGGGTCCCCGAAGCCCCGCGACGGCCGCGCGCAGCTGAGGCCACCCCTAGCCCTTGGCCCGACCCGCGGCGCCGGAAGCCCCCGCCGCCTGCGGAAAACCGCGCCGGCTTCCGGGAGACCGCGCGCGCACCCTGGGGCCCGCCGGGCCCGCGCCTCGAGCCGGCCGAGAACCGCGCGTCGCCGCACCGCGTGCCCGCGGCCGGGAGCTCCTCGCGGCGCGCGCGCGCCAAGGCTCTTCGCTTCTCGGCCGCGCGTCCGCCCGCGCGCGCCGTCGAGAACTCCGCTGGCCCCGCCCACCCCAACCGGCCGCGCGCCGCCGCGCCGCCGCCAGGACCCGCGTCCGCCGCACAGATGCGGCGCCTCGACCCGCCGTTGGGGGTCGCGGATCCCAGCCCGGAGTTCTGCGCGCGCGCCTGCAGGGCGGACCTGGAGGAGCGCGAGTCCTACTGCGGGAGCGAATTCGGTAACCCCGGGATCCGTCACGCACCTCCCTCCCGGGCCCCGGATCGAGCTGCAGAGCCCAGGCCGCGACCCGAGCCTTTCGCAGCCGAGGAGCCCGGGATCGGCCTACTGCCCCTCTTAAGCGCAAACCCTAGAGAAGCCCACCCACACGAACTTACAGGCCACAAGCCCGGCTGGGTCATTTCATAATTTGTTAACAATGCGCTAGGGAATGAAAGATGAACTCTGACATGCTTTTCTCTAACCTTTTTGTTTTTTTGAAAAGTAGCAGTGAACGGAATCGTGCATGACGTGGACGTGCTCGGCAAAGGGATCCAGCTGGTGACTCTGCTGGTGGATCGGGATGGGCTGTACAAGATGAACCGCCTGTACATCACTCCTGATGGTTTTTTCTTCCGAGTCCAGATATTAGCCCTAGACTCCTCCAGTTGCAATAAGCCGTGTCCAGAATTTAAACCTGGTATTGAAACTATCTAGATGACCACTTTATATGTGTGCTTTATACCACTGGTAACTTGGGTTCCAGAGCCTGGTCTCTATTGTACAGTCACGCCAGCACCTTTTTTTTTTGGGGGGGGGGATCTTGTAAAAATGAACAGAATTTCTACCAAAATTACCATTTGGGCCACTCTGCGATTCAAGTCCCATCAGCCCCCTCCCCCCTTGTCCACTTTTTGCCTCCGTTTAAAGAGTGGACTCCAGGAACAACACGGATTGGCACAAAGCAGGCACTCAATAAACATATGGTTGACAAATGGAGTGAATGACAAAACAGCCTTGCAAGAAGAGATGCATAAGGGGTCTCTATTCAGAACTGAGTTTAGAAAGGTCTTTCTTTTTGGATGGAAACGATGGTGATACCCACTCTTAAATGTCTTCGCGAAGATAATGCTCTGGAAAATCTTGCTAATAAATTGTGATTAGGACCTTTGTTCAGTAATGCTGGCTCTTTACAGGTTGATTATCTGGTTATCCTTTAAAGACCAATACTGTTTCCATCTGTTGCCAGTAGGTTAATTGTCTGAGTTTCAAGCTAGATAATAAATTCAAGCTTAGGATTTCTTAAAGATCTTACATTTTCTTATTCAGTTTAGTGGCATTTATTTTTTTTTAAAGACACTATTAATTTATTTTTATTTTGGTTATTTTGTTCAGGCAGCAGGTATATTGTGATGGGCCACATCTACCATAAGAGACGGCAGCTCCCTACAGCTCTGCTGCAGGTCCTGCGAGGGCGCCTTCGATCAGGAGATGGCCTGCTCAGAAGCAGCAGCAGCTATGTGAAAAGATTTAACCGAAAAAGGGATGATCAAGTTCAAGGTGCAATTCATACCCGATGCGTTTGAAACTACCATAATGGCATTTATGGATCTGGAATTTGGTGATTTGGAATTCAGCAAAAAGACAGGAAAGGACTGTCTTCATATAATGGGGTCTTCCTTTAGAATTGGGTCCACAGCTCCTTTATGAACTACTTGCATAGTTCAACTTATCTTCAAGCTGGCACTATTTCATATTTAAAAATGCTCTGCTCTTTGTAGATGTTATGCTTCTGAGCTCAGAGGCAGTTATTTCAACAACAGTGCCAGATAGCAATTCACATAGCTCAAATACCTGACCTGTCCGGTTAACAGATCACTGCTTCATGGTTAAGTTTATTTTTAGTTATTTTAATTTAAATACATTCTCCAGTAGAAATAGTTCACAAAAAGCATTTCCTTGAATTTAAATATACATCTCTGAAGTTTATATCACGTATCAAGCCAAATTTTATACTCAAACGATCACATTTTAAATTCTATACATAACAGCACACTAATCAGACATTTATGTATGAAATGTCATTTATATAAAACACTGGGGTCAGAGCCCCTATAAGTATTAAAATTTTACATTTAAAGATTACTAAAGGGCTTAATTCAAGCAAATATTCAAACAAGTGTTACTGATGTACCAAAATTAAAGATATATTTTCATGCCTCCCTACTCTTAATAACTTATATATTATGCTGAACTGGGTGTTGTCCCAATGCTAAATGTATTCTGCATGTATTTGGTGTCATTTTTTTATTAAGATGAAGTACCATGTTTGTTTGGAAAGTAGTAAATCTTGCCTGGAAATCAGATCTTGGATGCACCTGGTTTATTAGTTTCACTGAACCCCAAAGTTTTGGGAAAAAGCCTTTCTCAAACTTCCTCCAAAAACCCTGGAACCAATAGTCATCAATGACAACTCTGACAAACATATGAATTTTAAATGTTTATCTGTTGGTTTGAAAAAGGTTTAATCAGTAGCCAAATTTAACTTTGATTTTGTACCTGAGTTCACAAAGACTGCAATTTTTTTCAGAAGATCAAGCTGTACTTTGATTAATCTGAAGCACTGTGAATAGGGATAGCAGTAAGCCATGGCTGAAGATTACCCCCTAAAGAAAGATAAACAGGAATTGCACCCAAGAGAGAAGAGCAGCCTATTTGGTCTCAAGGGTGAGGGAGCTCAAGATGTGTCCTGAATGGCCACAAAGCAGCACTAGATATTGAAAGGATGCTCATGACAGGACACTAGAGAATTCACAGGAAAGCATGTAGCAATGGCATTGCTATTGTCATGAGAGACAGTATCACCTTATTTGCCCCAAAGACAGGGCAGAGAGGTAAAATAAATTCAAGAGGTTCTGACTACTCTGTGGTAGTTACTACTGAAGGGCTTCTAGAGAGTTTTCCAAACATGCTTTTCCCAACTTATTAAAAATTTTATTAGAATTGCTCCTTGGGAATCAACTGCATTATTACAAAAACCATTGGTAGTAAAGTAGGCAGCTAATGAAGCACTTCTGGTTAAGACAAAATGAACTCAGATATAAGATGTCACTAATCACAAAAATCAAAGCCTAATTTTTAAATGTTAGAAGGCTAAGTGATAACATGATGGGGAAAGTTACAAAAGGGCCAAATAGATTACTGATTGGATGGTCAGATGTTAAAGCAAAAAGATAAGTTATAAATAGTTCTGGCTTAAAAGAGAAAAAAAATCACTTTTCTGTAAGCCTGAGGGTTTGAGGTTCTGAGTTAGACTGATTTGGTAATACTTTGAGAAATTTTGGGAATACAAAATGCCAGGGCCATTCTATATATGTCATACTCAGAAGTCGTATGTTCACCCTGGCAAACACAAGCAGGCTAGCTTTTCAGAAACTGCCTGCATAAAATTAAGGCCCTAATTCGAGACCATGTCTGCAAAGTGGGGAGAGTGGGGATCTGTCCAGGAGTAAATAGACCGGCAATTCCAAGTCAGGCAAAAGAGAAGAATTTGCTTTTCAATATTCAGTCAGTACCTTGCATATAATCTTTAATTTTATGGTAAATTTAAACTGGCAGATTTATTGTAGCTCTATTGATAGATTTTTCTTAGCACACAGGTTTGTGCTCCAAAGCCTAAAAGGGCCCTTTGTGCCTATATGCCATCAATAAAATACTCAATTGCCTTCAAGAGTAACTCAATAGCATCCCTCCTTCAAAGTTGTTACTTCAGAATTCAAGGAAAAGGGAAGTACTTTCTTTTCTTTTGGTAGGGAAAGGTCTATAAAAAATAAAGGTTTTTTTTGTACTAATTTTTTACAACTGCTTTTTTAAAGATATTACTTAGCTTCATTTATTTATATTTCTCTTAAATTTTTAAGGTTAATCAAGCACATGCAGATGCAAACACCTAAAAACTGGCCCACTGCCTGCAATGCATAATCTTAATTTCAGGACACATTTGAGCATGCTCAAATAAATTAGATAAGGCAAGACTATCATTTTTAGAATACAGCTTCTTTCTTTAGTTGAATTTGGTCCAAACTGGATCAAGTGGCACGATCTTCTGAGACTGTCTACAAGCACATCAGAATATTTCAAATTATTAAAAATACTTCTCAGCTGGCTCTTTTTTCCCCCTAGGTACTTTCTGCCCATGAGATAACCACCATTTCCATTTTAAGCACTGGATTTATGGGTAATAGCTTCAAATCATGAAAAGCATGAGTGCTACAGTAATCACATCACTCCATCTAACTTGGCTCATAAGTGTGCAGAGATTGAAATGGCCACCAGGCTGGCTCTTTAATATCAGAAACACACAAAGAAGCAGGGAGTTTGCCTAAGAACAATGAACAGAAATAAAGAACTTTTATTTGCAGAGTCTAGGAAGGTAGATTACAAAAAACAGTGTCTTTTTAAGTAACACTTCAGGCTATTTGGAATATAAAAAGGCAATTAAGTGTTTTACTTTAAAAAATACCTTTGAAAATTCACATTATTTTTTTTAATCTATGGCAGGACATAAACTAAAATACAAATCCTGCAGAATTTGGATAGGAGAAAAAACCTTATTAATATTATGAAAATACTTTTTAATGAAATGTTTCAAGGATTTTGAACTTGGCAGATGAAGAATAAAAAGCATTGAAAATACTTTTAGCCAAGGAAAAAGTCAAGGAAAATCTACTGAGGCAAATTAAATATATTTACAAGCTCAAAAACTGGGGTAGAAACATTTTAACAATATCACAAATGTGCATCATACTACCTGGGTTATTAAAAGCAAAATAGCTGTAATATGTGAATCTTATTGAATAGTAGGTCAAAGACTATTCATAGAAAAGCAGCTTTTGAATCTCATTGTTTTATAAGAATGCGGTTTTCAAAAATTACTTTTGAAAGACTAAAGCTCTGAAGTTGATAAAACTATAAAATGTCTTTATGTATTTATATGGTGATAAAAAAAACTGCAAAGGCATTGTACCATTAAATACACATATGAAATTAACATCTTCCTAGTCTGAGGAATCCCATAAAATTTGCCTTTAATGTACAATTTGGCAATGCCAACAGCTACAGAAAATACATCATAAACAACCAACAATTGTTTCATTAGAAACTGCACCAAATCCAATGTCAAAAACATTACTTTATTTTTCTAGGATGAAATGTCCTATTACGTACAAAAAGAATTGCTCCTTAGAATTTGCCACAATTTATTAAAAACATAGCAATCTATTGCCTACAGGTAGGAAAGTTCTTTCTGCAACAAGTTTTAAATGATTAAGCCCATATATATTTATATATATGATTAAGTAGTACAGAAATACTGTGGCATGATGAGATTCAGAATAACTTCATAATTCATTAAATTGTAGAATTCTTGCATCAGCCCAATGCATACAATATGTAGCATTAAAAAAAAAAAACTAAAAGGACGAAATAACCTATATTCAACTACTTTCACCTTAATAGTTTAAGCAAAGACTTTGTTTCTATGTTTTCGTGTTTAACAATTAGTCTCTTTAGTTTGTGAGCATAAGTTTAAGTGTCATCTTTATGTACAAAGAGGAACGGGCTTCATTAGATAAAATTAACCGAGAACGACCTGTACACCTGAGCCTGTAATAAGAAAGAACTGTAACTGTAGCAATGTCTTTCTTTTAAGAAACTAAGGTCTGGGAAAGGTCTTGCATAGCAAGGCAATATTAAACAGAGGGAAACTTTTTTAAAAAAACATAATTAGATAAATTCCAGAACTTGGTAGGACAAAGTTAATATGAATTAGTGCAAAGTCTAGTAAAATATTTGCAAAGCTGCAAAATCCAACTATGGCAGATTTTATAGAAGCTATTATTACAATGCAGTAATTCAATGTGAAAGTTAAAACATGGAAAGGAAAAGCATGCAAAATTACCTTGCTCTGGTGTTTGCATTTTTTTTCCCTATTACTTACACTACATCTTTCCTTATGTGGAAACAAAAATCCAATGAACAAACAAAAAATACAAAAAGGACAAAGTCATCTAAAAACACCCCTCATAAAATATAAGCAGCTGTCTGTGATTCCTCATGATGGTGATAATTTGCCTGGGAAATATAATCTACAGATGAAGGCAATGTCTCTTTTTTCACATTACCTCTTTTATTATTATGATCATCGATGCAACAGGATTAACACCCCTGATGATTATTCTTTAAAGTGATGATAACTGGCTGAGAATTATAAAACAAAGGGCTACTACTGTCCTGGAGAAAGCCAGGTACAACTAGGTTTTTCTGTCTTATATTTTACCTTGCAGCCCTCCCTCTCCCCACAAAGCCTTTCAGATAATCATTAGCGCACATTCAAAGACACCTCCATCTGTGGGAGAAAAATTATCTCCATTTATTTTGTTTCATATACATCCATAGTTGAATTTTCATACAAAAAGAAAAAAATTAGAATCTGACAAATGTTTACAAACAAGATATACCTTCAAATAGATTTTACTCATTTTAGCCTGGTGCAGAGTAAATGACAAATTGTACTGTTATATTCAAGGCAACAGCGTCTGTAGTCCAGGACCACTTAGCCCAACCTTTATGCGCTCTTAATTTTATCTACCATGAACAATAAACTCATTGTTGATTCCCAGTTGTGTGTGTGTGTGCACATGTGTACATAGCAGCTCCTTTCATAGAAAGAAAAGACATCTAGAGGTTGTCTTGTACTTTTACCTACAGGAATCATGATAAGATACAGGATGGATTACATGTAACCAGGGCTGGATTTTGTAAGAAAAAATAATTAGCTGACAAATGAGGGCAGCAATAAAAAAGCGTCTTTTTTTGCAACAATAAATAAATACAGTCAAAAGTTTTCTGTGAGACTCTAAACCAGCTTCTTCACTGAAGAGCAGACGTGGCATTTCCATGGAGTTACATTTGACCCCATATTTTCTTTTTTTCTTGCTTTCTTTTTCTTTTTCTTTTTTTTCAATAAACAAAAGTTTTCCCGCTTCTGCCACAACAGTTAAACCATTTGATCTTGACAAGACAATGGTGTCGTTGACTTTGCTTTTTCCTTGTCCTTTGGACAAAATTGGCCAAGAATATAATTGGACTGTTATGACCAATAAAAACGAAGTTTAGGTAGGTCAAGTCTTGTCAGGAGAACCTGACTAAAAACATCCGGCTCCTTAATTTAAAATATTTCAGACAACCAGATTCTTGCTGTGTTTTATGTTAGGTTAACAGGCTGAACTTTAAGAAGCTGTAGATTGCAGTTTGTTGTTATGAGACCTACAGAAAACAAAAAAAAGGGAACAATTAAGCACCCTTCATTTTTGAAAACAATGATGCTTTATGTGGATGCCAAGGTCAGTCATTCTGGGGGAAGCATCCATATTCTTTCACTCACCCTTGGCAAGCAAATATAAGAGAACAATTAAGAAAAATTTAACCTATAATAGTAAAGTCTTTTACTGTACAATAAAAACTTGATAACTCACTGGAAAAAGCCAATATTTAAAATCTATCTATCTACCTATCTATCTGTCTACTAAAGAAAATTACATTTTTAGCCAAAGGGACAAGTAGACATTTACAGAAGTAATTACCATTGTGTTAAAAGATATATGCATGTGCATGCACGTGGGTGTGCATACTTGTTTACACTGATTTTGGGAATATGAGAAAAAAATTACTTTAGAAGAGTAAAAGCAGTATTTAAATCACGTTTTTCTATTAAAGTTCAGAAAGTCCTCTTCCTAATTTCACAGTTTTATTCACAACTTTCATCAGTAAACCAAATTACTGTACAGTTACCAGGACTAAGTCAAACTTTATACTGCAACAGAAGTTAAATACATATTCCAGGAGTTCACAATTTTTAAATACATTGTTCACATGGCTGCTGGAGTAACTTGTTTTCCACTAGACATTTTTTAACATTAAAAATTATACTAACTAATCTGAACTTTTTTGGGGCAATATTTGAATTAGATAATTACATGGTACAAATAAAACAAAGAGTGACCCCAACATCCAGTTCTGATTCCAGTTAAAAATTCAGACTAAAGATATCACAATCTGTAAGAAAAGAAAGAACATGGATGGTATAAATGGCGAATTACAACAAACTGCAGTAATGAAAACAATGTGAAACAATACTGGAGATCATAAATTAAAAATGGGGAAAACATGGCAAAGGAAATACTGGAAATCTGTAAATAAATTTCAGTGACTAAAAACTTATGACTCATTCTGTCTTAAATCTGGAAATCAACACAAATTTCCCAAAAAGGCAACAGCAAGTTGTGGTCACATAAACTATTTGCATTTCAATTTATTTATGCAGAATTGAGCAAACTTCTCAATTCTGCTCCCATGTTCTTTAATGAAAATTATGTAAACTTGATTATAATAAAAAGCCATGTGAAATAACCAGATGGCAAGATCTCCTACGTGGCCCCTTACTGCATAGACCCAGCCTCTAGGCCTCCGTCTCTCCTTCCCCCAATCCACTTGTTTTGCCACAGGCCCCAGGAACACCAGTTGCATTCTCTCCTTCATCAGTAGCTGCCACCACTCACACTGAGGGTTCCACCTGCAGGCCTGGCAGCAAGGGGGGTGGGGACTCAAACCTCCAGCATCCACCTTCACACTCAGCCACAGGTGAGATCATTTCCATTTCTTAAGTGTGATTTTGGAAATTTAATCAAAGCAGTAATTACACATGGTAAACCAAAAAAAGCACGGAAGGGCTTAGAAATGAAAAGTTATGGTCCTATGTCCTACCTTTACTCAACATGAAGTCCAGGCTCCCTAGGATCAAT
>PVKY010005794.1:0-16897 GCA_004027775.1 Bradypus variegatus
AGAGCAGGCGGGGGCGGGGCGAGGGCGGCCCCACCCGCGAGCCGCCCCTCGGGCCAGGCCTTCCCTGACGCAGGCGGGGAAGACCCTTGGGGAATCCCGTGCCCCCGTCCCCGGCCCGGCCCTGGGCGCCTCACCTGAGAGGTAGATGTTGTCCCCGGCACTCACGACGCTGAAGAACTCGCGGTCGTAGAAGGGCAGCGAGGCCAGGGGGTACCACTTGTTGTTCTGTGGGTTCCAGCAGGTGACGGCCCCCAGCGAGCGCTGGCTCATCCCCACCATCTGCCGGCCCCCCACCAACACGATGACCTCGGCCACACCTGCAGGGACACGGACGGGCACCGTGGGACACACCTCTCGGGGGGCCACGCAGAGTCGGGCTGACCTCCAGGCGCCTGCGCTCGGGGGGCTGGGGGCCCGTCCCTCTACCTGCCGAGAGGCGGGGCCGGGTCCGGGGCGTCTGCATCTCCTGGCGCGCGTGGGGCAGCATGTGGTAGCGCTTGGCCTCGTTGACCAGGTCCCGACAGGCCTCGGAGGACTTGATGAGCTCCTCGTTGTCAACCACGTTGAGCAGGTAGCTGGGGTGGATGAAGGGCAGGCGGACGACGGCCAGGAGCTCGGCGGCGTACTGCAGGGCAAGGAGGACGCTTTAGAGAGTCTTTTTTGAGATTTTAAGGATGGAGCCACCACCCTTTGGGATACTGGGAAGGAAGAGAGGAGAGGTGAGGGTCTGCACAGATGGGTAGTTCCAGTCTGGATTTAGCTTAGGAGTGTGGAAGCCCCACTTGTTCCCCCCGACTAGACACATAATGGGGGTTTGGGTTGGTCAGAGGCGTGAGCTAGGGGCGGGGGTCCTGGAGTGCAGCTGCTTCCTTCAGCTCCCCCAGCCATGGGCCACTGCGTCATGCTAGGCAGTGCTACTGGGGGGGGGGTGCTGAAAGGAGGGGGACCCTGTCTCTGAGGAGGCGCACGTGTCATGACATAGAACTGCCACAAGAAACATTCAGAGCCTCTTGGAGGTTCTAAAGGGGAACTTGGGGATGGGTGGGGGACTCAGGAAAGCTTAGAGGACAAGGCAACTGCTGTCAAGTTTGTAGTCTACGGCCATCAGGTGGGGCCTCTCCTGCACCAAGGAGCCTCTTCAGGGCTGTCCTGATGCCTCAAACTGACTCCTGCACCCTCCCACCCTTCGCTCGAGCCTTCTCATGGATAGACCTGAATCTCCGCTCCTGCCCAGCAAGCTCTGGGCCCATCACTCTTTAGTTTCATGTGACGAATAATCGGTGACCACTGTGGGCCACGCATTAAGCACGTCATTGGGGTGCAAAGACAAGTAAGACCCCATCTCTGCTCTGGGGGTATGAGTTTAAGGGGGGTAATCTATTGCATCTAAGGCAATAGTGGGGCCCAAAGGAGGAGCCTAGTTAGGGAGCCAGAGGCTCAGGGGACAGGTGACACTTGAGCTGGGTGTTGAGGGACTGGAAGACCTCTGCTGCACAAGAGGTGGAGAGAGCGGCAGCTGTCCAAAGAACGGGCCAAGGCAGCAGGGAGAGAAACAGGATGTGGGGGATTTCGTGGTGTTTGTTCTCACTGGATATCAAAGGTTTCTGCTGCGGGGGGAGCTGGGTAGCAGATGGGGAGAGATGAGACTGGAGGGGTCAGCAGAGGCCAGGCCCTGGCGTGCTTGCTGTCAGGCTGGCTAAGGGTCTTAGAGTTTCTCCTGCAGAGTTGATGAGGGAACTAATGAGGGGTTTTAAATAGAGAAATTACATGATCCAATTTACTCTTTAGAAAGATCACTCAGGCTGCAAGGTGGAAAATGGATTCGGAGGGGGCAAGACCAAGGCCGGCCAGCCCTTAGGAAAGGGCTGCAGGGATCCCCGTGAGACTTGGGAGGCCCAAGTTGGGGGAGAGGGAAGTAGAATGGGGAGGTGAAAAGAAGTGGGTGCCCATTTGTCTTGGGTAATGGGCGGAACTGAAGTCAGGAACTGGAAGAGGTGTGGGTTTGGGGCTGCGTGAATTATGGGGGCTTGGAGACGACACACTGGAGGTGCCGGTAGGTGACTGACAATACAGGAAAGAGGCCGATGTGGGGGCTGGAGCGGATCATGGGGGTTACTGTGACTAGCTGCCCAGCTGCACTTCCTCCTACTGGGAAGAAACCCAGCTGCTTCCCCCTGGCCACTGAGAGCACCCCATTTCCCTGGGCTCACTGACAGGGTCAGGGGTGGGGAGCTCTCTCTGCAGCCTGCATTGCCCAATGCTACCGGTCCCAGCCCCTGCCCCAGTCCCTCCCACCCCCTGCCCCGGTCCCTCTGCTTGCTCCCGGGGCAGCAAGGCCCTTCCACCTGCCGCTCAGCGGCCCCTGCTCCTTCTGGCTCTGGCCTCCCTGGCCCTGTTCCTCCCAGCCAGGTCCTCACTGTCTCCAGCACAGTTTCCATTTGATCCAGGTGCTTTCCAGCCTCCCAAGAACCAGAGGATGGAAGGGGGGGCTCCTCCTGCTGGTTTGGGGCTCCGAGGAGCACAGAGAGCCACCAGCTCAGACACACCCCCTCTCCTTGCAGGGCCCCAGTGCTGCCTGCCCAGCTTGGGCTCTCCTTCTGGATGGGAAACCCTTTAGGAGCTATGTCATTTCTCATCTCAAATCCCCCTTCACCCTCTGCCACCCACAGACAGCAGCCCCAGCCTCCAGGGGCCACGGGACCTCACACCCCACTGCCCACCAGACCAGGCAGCACCCCCTTTCCTTTCTCCTCACTCTCAACCCCCACCTGGTGGGTGAGGGGCAGGCCCCTACCTGTGCGCGGGCCGCGGGGTCCTTCTTGATCCACTTGATGACGGTCTCGTACACCAGCTCCTCGGCCTTGGTGTTGAGGCTGTCGTTGGAGACGTAGGCGATGAAGTCGTCCTTGGAGATGCTGAGGATCTCCTCCTGGGCCGCCACCTCGGGGAAGATCTGCAGCGCGAAGGCCTTGGCCATGTGGTAGAGCTCGCTGCACTGCATGGCCTCGGCCATGGCCAGCACCCCCAGGCAGTTGCTGGCCGTCAGCTGCTTCTCTGTGGGGACAGTGCGGTGTCACCCACCAAGAGGCCCTGGGTGGGGGCTGGCACCTCTTCCCCTTGCCCGGCCCCCTTCCCGGCCCCCTGCAGACCCAGCTCCAGGGGTTTCTGCCCGGGCCCCCCAGCTCCTGTCAGTTCTCACAGCAGGACCAAGACCAGGAGGGCGGGAGTGTTGGGGAGCAGCCTGGAGCCCCTCTCTGGCTCTGCTCTGCAGGGGGCCTGGTCCTCAGAGCCGGGGCCTGGGCTGGGCGGCAGGGGTCAGGCCAAAACTGAGGCCAAAGTTCACAGGGAGGCTCACGGCATCTTCCGCAATTGTGCCAGGTACATCTGTGTCACAGACTCCTCTCGCTCCTTTCAAGACCTGCCGGAAGTAGCTCCACCCCATAGCGCCCAACCCAACCCTCTAGAATCTGCAGTCCCTCGGGCCAGCTCTCCTGAAGCTTGGGCCAGTGGTTGTCCTGCTCCACGTGGTGGGGTCGGCTGCCATGTGCCTAACTCTGGAGCTGTGGGTCCTGATCCTCCCAGAGGGCTCAGCACCCCAGGGCCCCATCTAAGGCCCCCTAACTGCCTTTTGCTAACCTGCTCCCCTTCCCAGGCACAGCCCTAGTTTTCTCTCTCTGCTTCCCACCCCCAGGCCATGGGTTCCCCGTGACTCTGCTCTCTGCCCCTTCCTCTCCCTGCCCCACCAGGCTGGGCAGCGCCGAATTACAAAGTCAGGGTGATGCTTGCATTGGGGCCTCCTGGGAGCTCCTGACACCGGCTCCCACCCTGGGCAGCATGTTTGGGGGTGCAAGGGGCAGTTCAGCTGCTCCTCCCATCCATCCATCTGGGGTGGACCGGATATTAAATAAGTTCACGGGAAAAAATGTATGTGGCCGGTTTGTTCAGGGTTTAGGGAGCAGGGCCAGGAGGCCAGGGCACGGGCTGTCCCCTGTGCAGACCATCTGCCCGGCCTTCTCGGCCCCTCTCTGTGCAGGCTCCTGCCTGCTGGGTCCTCTGCGCCACTGAGAAAAGGCCTTTGTGTGACACAATGACCAGAATTACCATCTTAAGACACCTTTGCCAAGTCCAGCCACTGTCTAAAATGGTTTGTGTGCACGCACAGCCTCATCCTGGCTGGGCTGGAATTTTTCACACATCTGCACACACACAACCCCTTCCCCCCACATTCCCCCCTGCACCAGCCACATGTGTGCCCCCCAGGCTCACCAAGAAAGGACACACAGACTTTGCAGAAGGTGTGGAACTGGAACTTGCTGGCTGCCTCCAGCAGCGTCTTGGCGTTGGCTGAGTCGATGACAAGGGAGCCCGTGTAGACAAACTCCAGCAGCAGCTCCAGGACATCTGCCTGCAGGTTTGACAGCACCAGCTCCAGCTTCTCCCGGCCGCCCTGGCCACCGTCCCGCATGGACCTAGGCACAGAGACCAGGGTGTCCTCCCCTGCCGGCTCCCGTGGCCACGGCGCCGCCTGCTGACAGGGTCGGCTGTCCCTGCACACCTCGGACACGCCCTGGGCTTTAGGACTCAAAGGACATGGCAATGGACACACCTGAACCTAATGAACTCACATGGGATCTGAAAGAGAAGAGTCTGACCCGAGACGCCCCAGAGAACAGAAAACCCTGCTTATCACTACTCGGCATGTCCATGCAAAAAAAAGATGCAAATCAAAAAGCATGAGCTGTGGATGGGGACAGCACCAGGACTGGCCTCAAAGGGAAACAATACGGCTTGGCCCCACGGCTGGGGCCGGTGTTGCCACCCTGGGTCCCCACCGCGGCAGCCGGGAGTGTCTTCAGGGCACCCGGGGGGCCCCAATCGGTGGCGATCAGAGCCAATCCGGGGACTTGGTTTGATTGCTCCCGAGCCTGGGGCCCCCAAGCTGTCCCGGAAGCCCCACTCCAGCCCCACCTCTTTCCCCAAACATATTGTTTCCTTTTGGGCATGGAAAGGAAGCCCTTCATGACATTAGCTTTGAAACCGAAGACGAGACGAGTAGATGGACAGATGGTTAGAGCTGGGGAGGAGGGGACAGGGGAGGACAACCAAGGACTTCCGCCACAGACAGCCAGCAGCCATGACCCAGGGCAGGGCCCTCCTGCCACATGGAACACGGGGTCAGAGGTCAGAGTGGCCTGCGTGTAGCGTGTGCATCGGGCTAGTGAACTGGGGGGAGCGGGTGAGGGACACAAATATATAAATGTGTTTGTATCTGGTGTCTACAGAAATACAAAACCACGGCAAGAGCTTCTAAGGCCCGGGCAGCCGCACCCTACAGCTGGACCTGGAAGGAAACAGAGAAGACGAAGCAGAGGTAACACCGACACGGAGGTGACGCCAGGAGGAGAAACACCCGGAGTGCTGGGAGTCTCTCAGGAGCGATGGGCTGGATGCCCTGTTTCCTGCCCGGGGCTGGGTGCAGCCACCGGTGGGGAGACGGCTTCTGGGCCCCGACCCCTCACTTCCGA
The DNA here is from genome assembly GCA_004027775.1 of Bradypus variegatus. Taxonomy (NCBI): domain Eukaryota; kingdom Metazoa; phylum Chordata; class Mammalia; order Pilosa; family Bradypodidae; genus Bradypus; species Bradypus variegatus. Next base: position 5,526 of record PVKY010005794.1, read on the forward strand.
AGAGGCGGGGGACTCCGAGAGTCTTGTGATGGTCCCTCGGGTGCACCTGTGGCTGGCAGTGGCAGTGCAGAGGGGAGGCAGGGTCCTGGGGGGCCAGGCACTGGGCAGGGGTCTCGGGGACCTGGTTGCCCAGCCCTGCCACAGACCGGCCGGCAGCTGTGGCCTCGGGCACCCTCAGCCTCCTCTTCTGTAAAACAAGAGGATTGAACTGGATGCCATCTCAAGTCCCCGTGGAGATTTTAGGTGAAGGAGGCTGGAAAATACCTGTCCCCTGAGACGCCTTCTGACATGACTGATGCTGAGAGCCCCCCATAGAGCAACAGTGTCCCGGGGTAAACCCTGGTCTCTGGGATGCACACCCTGCTGGGGAGAGAACAGGTGGTGGCAGGTCCCATGCCCGGTGACCAGGGGACCTGGGGGCAGCCAGGAATCTGAGGGAAAGGCACTGTGAAACACCAGGTCAGAGCAGAGGTCCCTGGATGCTGCATGCCCATTGAGGACATGTGACACCATCGAGCCACTCGACAGCCCACAGCCTTCTGGGCCTCACCAAGTGTACAAGCAGATCATTTGGGGTCTACTTGTCATCACAGAAATGAGCATCCTGGGCTTCTGAGGCCATCTGGTCAACCCTTCATCCTGGGCTTCTGAGGCCATCTGGTCAACCCTTACCCCCCGGGCCCTCCCGTGCCAAGGCTTCCTTGTTTGATGGCTGCCTGGGCCTCCACTCCAGCACGTGCCGCCTGGCCTTTCTGGCACATGCCCCTTGTGCTCTGTGGAGGACACGCTGGACCCGGTCTGGGCAAGACTGATGGGCCCGAGGTCGGCCGCTCACCTTCTCCCATGGCCCAGCTGCTGCCTCCACCTGTGACCCGAGTCCTCAGGGGAGCACAAACCAAGCGGAGAGCTGAGCTGGGACGTCAGGACTCACACGCCGAAAAACACATGCACCGTGGCTGGCCCTGGGAGCCGGGGGATTGCCCAGTGGGGAGGGCTGTGGGCAGCCGGAGCCTGCGGCACCTGTGGCCCGAGTGACAGGACCAAATGGCTGCCCTGTGGGTTGATGCCCCTCTTGCCCAGAGTCTGGGCCAGGGAGGGGGGTCCCGGGGACACGCTGATGCCTGTGTGACTGACAAGCGCGGGGTTCCATGGGGACCCACATGGGACTCAGGGCATTCAGCCCCCCGTGATAGAGGCTGCGGCGCTGCTGCTTTCCAGGCTCCTTGGGGGACCCCCGTGGAGAGCATGGGGATCTGCTGAGAGCGGCTGGAGGCCCCAGGGCTGGTTGCCAGACACTGTGAGTGGGAGCCCTGTGCTGCTCAGCCACGGAGGAATAACGGGTCTGGGGAGCTCTGTCGGGTAGCTGAGTTCAAGATCTGGAAGAGGGAGCGCAGGGCCCCAGAGGGCGGTACACACAGACACTTATCGGAGAGCTGCAGGGGCTGAGGGAGGCTGGCAGCGACTCCATCCTTGATGGTGGGACTGTCTGGGGGCTGGGCCTCAGCACTCCCTGGAGCCTTGTCTCTGAACAGGAGCCCCCTGAGAAGCATCTGCCTTGAGGCTGCTGGGGAGCGGCACCCACCACAGACGACGGCTCCACCCCCGTCCTAAGCTGGCTCAGGGAGTCTGAGCCTCCAGCAGAGGTTTGGGGGGCTGCTGGGTCAGCAGCGTCAGGAAGCAGCCTTGGATGGAGAGGGCGCAGGGCTTGTCACGTGGGGGTCTGTGATGCTGACACATAGGAGTGGGGGGCAGCCAGGGCCCAAGTTTCTGCCAGACGACCAGAACTTCCTGGAGCCTCCAGGCCCCCATGTTTGGGAGTTGGCTTGTCTGGGACGAGGACGGCCTCTGCACTCCCTCGTCTCCCCCTCCGCTGCCTCCATGATCAGATCTTCTCATTTTGCAGCCGGCACGGGGCACACTGCCTGGAGCCCTGGAGTGACGGAGGGAACAGTGGGGCCGTGGCGGGTGCGGGGCAGCTTTCCAACGTGGGTCCACCTGCCCCACGCACAGGCCGTAGGCGCGTCATCGTCGGCTCTGGCCACCCACCCTTCGTGGCCTGGCGACGGGTCTCTTGTAGGCCATTCTGCCAGCTTCCGGGATGGTGGATGCCCCCACTCTTGTTGTCCGGCCTTCTAGCCACGATCTTTTATTCTAGAGAAAGGGGCAGACGCTGCAGCTGGCCCCACGGGGAAGGAGAGGAGAGGTGTACAGTGTGTGGGGTGCCCCTACATCCAGGATTGGGGCCTGCCACCCAGTAGCTGCCACAGCTTCCCGCACTGTGGCTGGAGAGGGCAAGAGAAACCCACAGCTAGCCTATGGGGCTTTGTGAGACTAACTGGGAAAAATCAGATACTTTGTTCCATCCATTTTCCTCAGTCTGAAAACAATGTAATTCAGATGTGCCGGGGGCTCCAATAGGCGCCGCGAGGTGAGCCAGGGCTCTGCCTGTCCTCTGTCTTGCCTCCTCGCCTCTGTGGCTGGGCATTTCCTCCCATGCAGATGGGGGAGCGTGCGCGGTGGTGCTGGCAGGGAGGGCGGCGCCCCTGCTGTCACTACAGAGCCCAGCACTGCAGCTGAGGGCCCCTGGGGCCACCCTTCCTCAGAGGTCCTCAGGCGCCTCCGCCGTGGGCAGAAGAGGAGCCGCAGGGCGGGCGTGGGGCCTGGGCCCGGCAACTCTGCACTGGGGAGGCGGCAACCCGGGCCCTGCCTGGGTGGAGCCAGGCAAACACTCCTCTCTGCTCCTGGAAGCTCAGCCCGCTTTCCTCTCTCCATTGAAGCTCTGTGCAGTCCTGCCGGGTTTCTCCTCCAAGCCTGGGTGGGGGTGAGGGCTGGGTGTGGCACAGCACACTTCAATTGTCTGCTGCCAGGGTTCCCACTCCAGGGGTCACAGGCGGATGGGGTGGGCCAGGCTCTGCCCTGAGCTCCTGATGACATCGCACGTTCTTCTCCAAGGCTCCCGCCTAGCCGCGGCCCTCTCCCGGGGGGTCCCTGTGGGCCCGTGGCCCTGTCTTCCTTGGGCAGGTCCTGTGGCCAATTTATGAGCATTTCCAACAGACACATGAACTCTGCGTACCCTTTTCCTTGCAAATGTGTCCACATCACCAGCTCTGGGAGTTCACTTTCCTTCCTCATAGACCTTGTGTGCATGTTAAAACCACCTTTTTGTTCTTCTCTGGTTTAGCAAACTGTGGGTAAGAGTGTGAGCCTTGGAGTCAGGCCTCGGCCCAGATCCCAGCCCTACTGGATATTTAACTTCCCTGGGCCTCAATGTCTTCATCTGTGAAATGGGGACAATGATAGCCCCTGCTTCTTGGGGTCAATGGGAGGGTTTCCAGGATGACATCGGGCATCTCCAGAAGTTTCCTCATGGCTGGTTTTTGGCCTTATCAGAGGGAGAAGACAGGGGTTTGGAATCCAGTAAGGGAAGACATAAGGGAAGGAAGCTGCAGCCTCTCCAGAGGCTGGACCACCTCTGAAGAAAGAATGTGTGAGCACAGCGGGGTCAGCCTGATGCCTGGATGGGAGAACAGGGTCCTGGGCAGCACCGTGCCCTGACCCCTGTGTGTGGCCCTGGGGTGGGTGGGCAGCCAGGCTGGAGGGGAGTCAGGAGAGGATGGTTGGAGACCCAGCTCAACTGTGCGCAGTCTGAGTGTTGTTTCTGTATAAGACACCAAAACCTGACCATGACACCTCAGGCTCGAGCCCAAGCCCCCATGATCTGGCTCCTGCTTCCCTCTCTGGCCTTGTTCCCTCCATTTTCACTCTTGTGCCTGTCTTTGCAGCAGCGCCGAGTTAGGGGCTCAGCATCATGCGCCTTCACCCCTCTGGAAGCGTGCTTTTCCACTGCATGGGCTCTCTGCAACGCTGCCCCCCACTCACCTCCTGGCAGATTCCAATTCTTCGTTCAAACACTGCGTCAGCTGCTACCTCTTCCAAGAAGTGCCCCCTGGAAGCCCCTCTCCACAGAGGGAGGCTGTTTGTCTGAGAGCCTCCAAAGCTCCACTCTGGTGCTCTGTGGGAGATACAGCACCCCTGCTTGCTTGCTGAGTGAGTCGTGAGGGAATGAATAAGCTTCCCACCTTTTCCTTGGGGCTCTGGGTGGGGTGGTGGGATCCTGGCTGGGCTCAGGGTGCTGGGACCTTGTCCTGCCAGGGTGGGGATGGTGGGCCTGTCCCCTGCCCCAGGCTGGAGGTGGGAAAGAGTTGCATTGCTGGGATGTCGGAGGGTGTGTCACCTGTTTCTGGCCACGCACGCTGGGGGCAGGTCCTTCCCAGGTCTGGGCTGGCCCTGGGGACCCGGAGCCTGAAAGCCCCTCTCCCCACTCCTCCTACAGCAGTGTCGCCGCCCTGGAGAGAAGCACCTCTGTTGGGTTTGGAGGGCAGGGCCACCTCTGTCATGCGGGGACATGTGGCCACTGTGCACGGGTCTCCAGGGTCACAGGCACAAAGGAGATGGAAACAATGGGGAACAGCGCTGCTGACCAGTGAGCTCCTGACATTCTCCATCATCTTACCCGGATCTTTCTGGAGGGTCCCTGCTTTCCTCCCCCACAGGAGTTTGCAGTTAGCAGCATAAACGGTGATGGATGCCCCTCCTTGGGACAAGGGGAGTAACACTTGAAACGGCTGCAGGATGCCCTGATCGTTGGTCTCCCACCACCCGGTGCCTCTGGGCCCGGCCGCAGCTTCCTGGGTCCTGGCTCTCCGCTCCCACCTCTCTGGGCTCAGATCCGCCCACTCGGCGGCCTCCCAGGCAGCTCTTCTCGGGCGTGCTTCAGGCCGTAACACTCGCCATGTCAAATGCCGAACTCGTCGTCTCCCCCAGCTCTTGTCCCTGTCCTGGCTGTCCTCGCGCTGGTCTGGGGTCTCTGGCACTCCTGGGCCTCATGTCCGGGTGCTTGGCCTCGGGAAGCATCTCCAGAGCAGGCCCAGCCCATTCCGGGAGGGGACCTGGGCATCACTTGGATCCACCCCGTTTTATGGAAAACCCGAGGCCTGAGAAAGAACGTGACTTGCCCGAGGCCAGAGGAGAGTGGCGGTGCCAGATGTAGCGGCCAGGTCTCCCAGCTCCCACGGGTGCACTCCCTCCGCTCAGCCCCGGCACCCATCCTTTCCAGTTAGGGTTATGGAGGCTGCCCCACTGGCCTCCCACCTGCCAGCAGGCCCCCTGCCCTGTTCCCTACAGCCCCACACCCTGAGATCACGCCTCTTACCCCACACTGCTCACAACTGTCCCCGTACCTGCCCCCCTTGCCTGGAACACTCTGCCTCCTTCGCAACCTGCCCCAGAATCCTTCACTGTCCACTCCGGCCAACTCTCTGGGGTCCCTCGGGTCCCCACCTGGTGTTGTCCTGTTGACTGTTGTGGGGAGTTTGGCTTTGAGTGTGAGGCCTCTGAAGCCAGGACAAAGAACCCCGGAGCCCCTCTGCCCCTCATCTTTCTTGCCTGGGGCCAGGCCATCGCTCAGGACTGACCTGCCCCTCCTATCTACCCCCCGCGGAGCCCTCCAGCTAATGTGCAGCAGAGACCCAGGCCCTGGAAGCCATGTTTGCAACCTGGCAGCCTGGGGGCTGCTCAGTGCTGGTTCCAGAATGTGCCAAGAGCAACTGTACAAAGGCCTTCCTGATCCAAAGAAGCCACCAAACCTGCCCCTGCACCCCCAGACCTCACGCTCCTGCCCCTGTGCTCTGACGACGAGGAACCTAGCACCAGGGGTGGACAGGGGTCACCCGTGATTTAGGAAGTTATGAGGAGCCTGCCCCTTCCTGCACCCCCGAGGCCAGCCTGGCTGGTGGGGCTGCACGCCAAGCAGCTCAGCTTTACGTGAAAGGACACAACGGGTTGGGAAGGAGATGCCAGCCAGCGTGCCATCCTGAAACAAAACACAGTCACTCGGGGGTTAGTTGGCAAGTTCAAACGCAGCAGCGGGGAGGGAGCCGGGGTCCTGGCCCCCGCTCTGAGCACAGTCCCAGCACTGCCGCCGCGTCCGCCCCGGAGAGGCTGCAAGGCAAAACGAGCAGAGGCATTAACCTGCTGAGGGGGGAGAGAAACGGGGGTGCTCCCTGGGCTGGCCCCGCGGCCGCTGTCCCTCACTAAGGAGCTAGAATGTGGCCCCTGACTTCCTTGCAAGGGTATGCAGCAGACAAATTAAAAAAAATTAACATATGGAGAAGAAAACAAAAAAAAGAAAGATGCTCATGCATCGTTAAGACTCATTCAGGTAGAAATAGCCGGGGCGGGGGCAGGGGCGGGGGCAGGGGCGGGCAGCCGAGGCCGCGAGGCCGGGTTTAGGACACGCCTGGTTTGGCTCTGGCAGTGCTGCTCCAGGATCGGTGTACAAGGAGCAAGACATGCAGCAAGAATGAGACTTGGGCTACAAGTCTCTTCAACTGAACTCAGATGGGGGAAGCGGCCTCTGTGGGGGACAGTCTGGTCACTGTGCTTCATGGCCACTAAGTTCACCCTCAACAGCAGCATGGGTGGGGCTGGAACCCCATGCTGGCCCAGTGGGGACAGTGTGCAGTGGTCCCTTAAAATGGAGTCTACTGTCCTCCTAATCCCAGGGAAGGCTTGTGGGCCACTGAGAACATGGGATCTTCAAGGTGGGGGTCGGGGTGTGGTCTACTGCTGGCAGAGGCCCCTGGTGACCAGGGAAGCCATGTGGGGAGGGCTGGGGGCAGTGGCTGCTCTGAGACCGTGTGTGAGAGGAGATCGAGGAGGAGTAGGAGAAGGTGAGATGGCTACTGGCTCTGTGACAGGGAGTCACGCTTCAGGAACCTGCAAGAGAGGGGAGGAGAAAAGCGACACAAAAGCGTCCTACAAAGGAACAGACCCGACCACAGCTGGAAGGAAGGCAAACCTTTGAATCAGGTCCTTGAAATACAAGCTGCAGGAAGCTAGAACATTTTGGTGGACTTCAAACTCTCTGCCTTCAACAACAATTTTCAGGTCTGTAAATGCTTTCACTCTGCGCTGCTGGTTCAATTCCTTCAACATTTCTGCAGAACAGAGAAGACAGACAGGGCCAGGTTCCCATTAAGAGTTTTTTAAAATTATTATTTCAATTTCTTTTCTCAAGAAGTAGAGAGATAGGAAATACTTGATACTGCCTCTTGGCAAGACTGGTTCAACACTGACAGTCAAAAGAAGTCACAAACATAACGCGTAAACAAGCGGGAGCTGGGAGGGGCTACGTAACCAAAAGAGTAACACTTTAAAAAGCAAAAAACAAGTGCAAAAAAGAAAAAAAAATCAAACCCAGAAATTGAAAGTTTGGGGGGTGGGGGGTAAAGATTCCCATACTGACAATTGGAAACACAGAGAATACGTTATCACAGACAATTAAAAACTGTTGGATAACTACGGCACAATCTCTCCCAATGCCAATGGGTGCTGATGTGCTGGATACCAAGTAAAGCGAGCCACTGTGATGTGAGATGGGCTGGATGTGATTCAAAGGAGTCAAACCACAAAACCTGCAAAAACAGCGTCCCTCATGTTAGACACTCAGAGCCAGGGTTGGGCGAGCTTCTGGGGAGGGAGGCCAGGGGTGCTCCAGCTGGGAGAAGGGAGGGGGCCGGTGGGTGCCTGGCAGGCGCCTGCTTCCATTGCACACTGACGGGATTGTCGGGAAAGCAAGAAGGGGACGGGGCCAATCGGAACCCCCATCCCCCCCTTGCCTGGGTTATCCTCTTGGGACTTCCACCCTCCCCAGGGCTCAGTTCTGGGAACCTGGCTTGCAGCCCCAGCAGGACCCAGGAAGCAGCCTCGGGGGCCTTCCCCCACTGCGGTGCACCTACCTTTGCCTGGCGTCTCCTGGGGCTGGCACAGAGAGTGCCCAGGCCTGTGGGTTCCAGACCTGGAGATGCCGGAAGCTTCTCCCAGACCTACCCCGAGGCTCAGAGGGGGAAGGGGGAGAGAGCCTGCCAGTGCCCGGTTTGGTTTGTACATACTCTTTCATTTGCAAGGATTAGGGCCTCCAGCCTCACCCCGAGATCTACAAATCAGAGTGAAGCCCCGGACAGAGCCTGTTCTGAGCATCCCTAGTGGCCTGGATTCTTGGGTCAGAACGACAGCCTGTCATCGGGCAGGGCCATTTCCTACGGCAGATGCGTGGGACAGGGTGATCTGCAGAACTGAGCTCCTCACCGTCACCCTAAGCCCTCCAGGTCTCTGCCGCACCACGGCTGGTGTTCCAGAACCACCTCCAGCATGCCCTGCCCTGCCCGACTAGTCATCCCCGTCCGAGGCTGCCCAGGAGCCAGCATGGCTGCCGGCCAGGGGCAGGGTTACTTCTGGCTTCAGAGGGTGGTGAATCACGCTGGCGGCATGAGAGGCTGGGTGGGAGGGAGGTAGGAAGCTGGGTGGGTGGGGGTCAGGGGGAAGGCATGGCGGCTGCAGCCCAGCCCTGAGCCTGGAACCCACTCCCTCCCTCCTGTGGGCACGTGACCTTGGAAAGGTGATTAATACCTTGAGAGCCTTGTTGAAGGCCAAGCAAGACAGTCCACGGAGGCCCTCAGTCGAGGGCCTGGCACCCAGCAAGCGCCCACTCGGGGCTTGATTTGGTTACTGCTGATGGGGAGGCTTTTTCCACCCTCAAGTGAGAAGCAATGAAGGTTGAGCAGGTGGACAGAGGAAGGAGATTGGGGTGTGGGGGCCAAGGCCCTCAGCTCTGGGCAGAATGTGGAGGGGAGTGCAGGGGTGAGGAGCTGCTTTCTGGCCTCCTTGGCTCTGGATGGGATGTGCCCCCCTCTAGAGCTTAGCACCCACCTGGGCCCACAGGGACCTCATCTTCCTCACCTGGCCTGTGGACATGGCTGCCCTCTGCCCGGCCCCTGCTCCAGAGCACCTGCCAGAAAGCAGGACTCGGCATGAGTGGCACTGAGCTCCTCCCCGCAGACCTCTGAGTCCATTCCTTGTGCCACCTCCCTGAGTGCTCCCCACCCATCCCCACCCAAAGTCCCACCATGTTCCTCCTAAAAATGTCTCCAATCCATTCTCTTCTTGCCCAGGCCCTGATGGGGCCACCATCCTTTTTCCTGCACTGAGTTGCTGAGGCAACCTCAGACTGGCTCCCTGCTTCCAGCCCCGCTCCAGGCTACTACTGCACAGGTGCTCGCTCGCAGCAGCCCCGGCCATCAGCTGCTGGAAACCTCCTTGAGGCTGAGCAGGGTGAGCGAGGCCCACCGCGCTGCCACCTCCGCTCCTTGCTCCCTCCCCACTACACCCAGCCCCCGGGCAGGGCAGCTCCCTCACTCCTCAGGGATGCCACACGCCCTGCCAGGCTCCTCTCTGTCCCCCCTGCCCGGAGCTCTCGTCCTCCCATTTCTATCTTGGTAACAACCGTCATTCAGTGACAGCAAAGGTGTCATTTTGTCCCAGGCCTCTTTGCTTTCTGCCCCACACATCCCCCTGTCCTCCACCCTCCACTGTGGTGCCCCCCAGCATCCAGCTCTTACTTCTAAAGTACACTCTGTGTTGTAATGATTTATTTACATGTCTGCCTCCTACACTTGGGTTTTTTATTCTCTTTTCATTTTTGTCTTCAAAACTTAGCAAAGGGCCCAGTGTGTATATATATATATATGTATATGTATATCAGGTGTGGTAGATTACAAAACTTCTTTGTAGCTCCTCCCATCAAGAGGTGGGGTCTATTTCCACACCTTCTGGATCTTGGCTGCCCTGTGACTTGTTTTGGACCATAGCACACAGTGGGAATGACCTCATGTGCTCCCTTCTGCTCGCTCTCCTAGGACACCTGCCACTGCCGCCAAATGAACAAGCCTGGGCTGCTCTGTTGGAGAATGAAAAACTACCTGGAGGTCCGGACTACCTCCCAGCAAGGGAGTGAGCAGAGGCTCTCACTCCTGTGCACCCACCTTGGCAGTTAGCTGGGGAGGGGATCCTCCATAGCCATATGGTCGGGAGCTCCCATGAGGGAACCCGGGAGGCAGCATTTACTCTCACCCCATGGAAGCCTGGGATGTGCACCGGCAAGGAGTGGGGATAAGAGTGGGCACCATATGAAAGCATCAGGAGCCCCTCCCACACCCCAGAAGCTCGCCCAACCCTCGCCCAACCCTCGCATGGTAGATAGGGAGCTGGGCACATTTGAGCAGGAGAGTGCCCTTGAGCAGACCATCCTGCCAAACTACACAGGGTTGACATCACAGCCCCAGGGCAGGCAGTCCCCAGTGCACATGGAGAACTGCTGCACTGATTGGTTCCCCACCTGGTTTGGACTCCACCCAGTGCATCGGAGAAGTTCAAGGAAGACCTACTTGAGAGTACCACCTGCTGGCAAGATAGGGAAACTGCACCCCAGCAAGCTCTAGCTCTGCCAAATTATTTATAAGTGCTTCAATAATACAGCATTTCCCAAAATAGCCTTATCAAGACAAGCAAATGCCCCCAAACCAATAGACAGTCATAAAGCACTTGAAGAATCTAGAAGATACAGACACACCAAACAAATTAAAAAGCCAGAAGAGACACAAAATTTGGAGCAATTAAGGAAGTACACACAAATCTCCAAAACAATTTCAACAAGATGCCTAAAGACATAAAGGACATCAAGAAGACTCTAGAAGAGCATAAAGAAGAATTTAAAAGAATAAATAAAAAAGAGAAGATCTTATGGAAATAAAAGACACTGTGGATCAAATTAAAAATATACTAGAGACACAATGGAAGATTTGAAGAGGCAGAAGAAAGAACAGAGGTGAACTAGAGGACAAAACAATTGAATGTGAATGCACGAAAGAACAAATAATGAAAACAATTGAAAAATTGAAATGGATCTCAGGGAAATGATGGACAACATTAAGTGAACAAATATAAGAATTGCTGGTGTTCCAGAAGGACACGAGAAGAGCAAAGACAAGAAGAGTGTTTCAAGACCTAGTTGTGAAAAACTTCCCAACCCTTATAAATGACATAAGTATGCAAATCAAAGATGTCCAATGAACTCCAAATAGAATAAATCCAAATAAACCCACTCTGAGACATACACTGATCAGATTGTCAAGTGCTGAAGAGAAGGAAAAAGTTCTGAAAGCAGCAAGAGAGAAGCAATTCACCACAATCAGGTACCTTCACTGGAGGATGGCCAATGGTGTCTGGAAAACCTCTGTTAGCTGGGAAGGCATGTGGCTGGTGTCTGCTCCAAAGTTCTGGTTTCAAAATGGCTTTCTCCCAGGATGTTCCTCTCTGGGCTGCAGTTCCTCAAAAATGTCACTCTTAGTTGCACTTCGGGTATTTATCCTCTCTTAGCTTCTCCGGAGCAAGAGTCTGCTTTCCATGGCCATCTTTAAACTGTCTCTCATCTGCAGCTCCTGTGCATTCTTCAAAGTGTCCCTCTTGGCTGTGTC
>PVKY010005795.1:0-16864 GCA_004027775.1 Bradypus variegatus
AAGAGAAAAATACAGAAGACCTCTGAGTGGTGGCAAAACGGTAACTGTTCTAGTTTGCTAATGCCACCAGAAAGTGAAGCACCAGAAATGGACTGGCTTTTATAAAGGGGGTTTATTTGGTTACAAAGTTATAGTCTCAAGGCCATAAAGTGTCCAACGTAAGTCATCAACAATTGGGTACCTTCACTGGAGGATGGTCAACGGTGGCCAGAAAACCTCTGTTAGCTGGGAAGGCATGTGGCTGGCGTCTGCTCCAAAGTTCTGGTTTCAAAATGGCTTTCTCCTAGGGTGTTCCTCTCTAGGCTGCAGTTCCTCAAAAATGTCACTCTTAGTTGCTCTTGGGGTGTTTTTCCTCTCTTAGCTTCTCCAGAACAAGAGTCAGCTTTCAATGGCCATCTTCAAACTGTCTCTCATCTGCAGCGCCTCTCAGCTCCTGTGCATTCTTCAAAGTGTCCCTCTTGGCTGTAGCAAGCTTGCTCCTTCTGTCTGAGCTTAATAGTGCACCAGTAAACTAATCAAGGCCCATGCTGAATGGGTGGGGCCATATCTCCATGGATATTATCCAATCAAAGTTATCACCCACAGTTGGGTGCTGCACATTTCCATGGAAACAACCTAATCCAAATCTTCCGACTTAATCCCCACTATTATGTCTGCCCCCACAAGACTGCATCAAAGAACATGGCTTTTTCTGGGGGATATAATATATACAAACCGGTACAGTAACCTTTACACCTTCAGCCATGATGCTCTGGAGACTGGTTCGCCAGTCAACCTAAGTAAAGAACGCCAGCACCCCTTAACTAGGTGTAAATCAGTGGCTATGAGGAGGAGGAAGAAGGTCCTATAAGAATTTGCAGTGGTGCCACTTCAAAGTGTTTCATGTTCAGTTATAATCAGCTAAAACCCGCAGACATTTGTCACATGAACTGTGATCAGAGTTGTTCTCTAATTGCATACTTATACCATTTATTTTAAAAAATCTGATTCCTTTTTTTTTAGTGAGAATAATTTCTTTTTATCAAGGCAAATTCACACAACATAAAATTTACCATTTTAATGAAAGTGTATACAATTCAATGACTTCCGACACATTCTCAAAGTTGTACAATCAATCATCACTACCATACAATTACAGAACATTTTTGTCACCCCCAGCCCCTGACAACTACTAATCTGCTTTCACTGGCTATGGATTTGCCTATTCCATACAGTTCATGAAATGGAATCCTACAGCATGTGGCCTTTTGTAGCTAGTTTCTTTCCCATAACATAATGTTTTCAAGGTTCCCTGTTGTAGCATGTATCAGCAACTCATTACTATTTATGGCTGAATAATATCCCTTTGTATGGATATGCCATGGTTTTTTTATTTAGTCATTTGTTACGGACATCTTGGTTGTTTCCACTTTTTGAAATATCTGATTACTTTTGGTTTTGATTCTAGTTTTCGTTCTAAGCCTGTTGGGACATATTATGAAAATGTAATAAACTTGCATTCAACAACTTAATTCTAGAGATGTCTTTCTAGGAGGATGCCGATCCTAGAATTAATAATGTACATACTCTGGAAACAGTTGTTCATCCTAATTTAAATCTAGGTAGGATGGTAAAGAATATTGGACTACAGAATGCCTTACTAGGCCTCCCTGCCAAGTAAACCTATTTTCAGAAAAAGCAAATGAGGTTAGAAATGACTTGCTCTTTTGTGACTCCATGCTAGCTTCTTATGCTCACCCTCTTATTTTGTAATTATTAACAATGTAACTGGTTACTTAATTTACTTTACTGCAGATATTAGCCAATACAATCAAACAGAAAACAATTAGAGACATGAAAATTGGAGAAAAAAGTACAGCTATTTCTATTTGAAGGTGATACAGCATAGCCGAAAGTCCCCCCAAAATTAATGAAAAAACCCTGATACAAATAGTAAGAGAATCCAGTAAGGCAGCAGGTTATCAAGTTAACAGAGAAAAACGATTAGTTTTCTCATATACAAACAAAGGCCAGTTGGAAAATATAACGGAAAAGAAGTCTTTATAATATCAACAAAAGTTAAAATCCTAGGAATAAACAAGAAATGGGCAAATCTTATAAGAAGAAAAGTGGAAAACACTTCTGAAAGACAAAAAAAAATTATATTTAAACAAATAGAAAGACCTAGCATGTTCTTGGATAGGACAGATAAAAAAATGTAGAAATGTTAATTCAACACAAGTTAATATATAAATTCAATGTGATTATAATAAATACACTGACAAGGTTTTTATAGAGCTAGACAAGTTGATTCTCAAGTTTATATGGAAAAATAAAGAAGCAAGTATAGGCAGAGACTCTCTGACACAGAAGAGCAATGAGGATGACCAGCCCTACCAGATATTAAACCACATCACAAAATCTCTGTAATTAAAACACTGTGACCAGTGAAACCAAATATAAAGTCTGGAAATAGACCCAAATAAATAAAGCTATTTGGTATGTAATAAAGGTGGCACTTAAACATTAGTAAAAAGATGGATTTTTTAATAAATGGAGTGGTAACAAAAGAGTTAAAATCAGATTCCTATAATTTAAAACTCAAATGTAAAATCTAAACATAAATCTAATGTAAATGTAAAAAATGTAAATCTTAATGTAAATAATGAAACAAAAATAATGTAAATAATGTAAATAATGAATACAGAGACTGGGAGAAAACATAAGTGAACTCTATAATCTGGAGAAAGTCTAACTCTGACTCAAAATCTAGAAGCAATAAAGAAATATTAAATTTAGCTACTGAAAAAGCTGTATGCCAAAATCATCAGAAGCCAAGTGAGAAAACAAATGACAAATGGGCAGACAATATTTGTAACTTATACCACAAAGGACGAATTGTGTCAATATATTAAGAACCAAGAAGAAAAAGACAAAAAAAAAAAAGAATTAAAAAAATGAACAAAAGTATTGAACAATTCACAGAGGGTAAAAAAACACACAAACACAATAAAAGGAATGGTTTTTAGGCACATGAAAGATGTTCAGCCTCACTCATAATAAAATAAATGTTAATTATGCTAATTAAAACTATCCGGAGATAATATCTGTCACCTATCAGACTGGTAAAATTCCAGAAGTTTGACAGTAACACGATTAGTAAAGCTATAAAGAAGCACTCATGCATAGCTGGTAAGAGTACAAAATGATGCAACCCCCATAGAAGAGAATTTGTTAATAGCTAACAAAATTATATGCTATTCACACTAGTTCTTGCTACTGAGAGTGTGACCTGTGAATTAGTTGAATCAGTTACTTGGGAGTTTGTTAGAAATGCTGAATCTTACTCTCTACTCAAACAAAATCTGCATTTTAACACCTCCAGTTGATTTGTATGTGCATTAAAATCTGCAAACACTGCATTAATTTATTTGTAGTAGTATTATTTGTAATGATAATAAAAAGATAATAAAATTGGGGTGAAAATGATCAGAGAGAATAAGGGTGGAAGTAAGATATCTCTGAGCATTCCTTTAGGCTCCAGTACTCCAAAACTAAATTAAATAAAAACAGTCACAACTGCGGGATAGGGTGGTGGTTGCTACCAGCATCTTGTGGGTGGGTAGAGGCCCCAGGGATGCTGCTAAACGTGGTACAATGTGAAGACACCTCCCCGCAACTCACAGGTGGATCAAAACGTCAATAGTGCAGGTGAAACCCTGGCTTAGGGTAAGGATGGAGGAAGCAGGAAGTGGTTTGAAGTTTCCAAAACTGAGCTTCTCATTTCAAAATCCTGGACGGTATTTCCCTACCTCCAGTGACCTGATCCCAAGATGGCAGACAGGATTTCCATGCTCATCCGTAAAGTCTGTCAACAACTTGGAGTCTAATTCCTACGGGCGAGAGGAGTCCTGGGGTCACTAAAAACACTGCTCATTTCTCATTTCTGTCCTGCACGGACCGGCACTTTTCTGAAGCCATAATCTCTATAAACACACATGCCCAGGTGGGCGGTGGGCGGTGGGTGGGGATGGGCGCACTGAGGCCCCCCCCCATCGAAACGCCTCATTGGGCAGGCAGGGCCTTCGTCTGACCCCACTGGGTGCCTGGTACAGCAGGGGCTTCCTGTGGCCCAAATGGACCAAATAAATGCAACCAGGACCCCCAGGCCCTGCGGGGGTCGGTCGGGCTCCCGGGACTGGGGTCGAGGCCCGAGCGCCATCCCGGGGCGCTCCGCCTCTCCCCCCACCCCGGGCACCTCTCTCGGTCCCACCCGTCCCGCCCACGGCCGCGGGCACCTTGTTCTCGCATTCCCGGCTCGGGCCCGCCCCGCCCCGCCCCGCCCCTCCCCCTCCCCTACCGGTATTTGAGGCCCAGGGCTCCCCTTCCCCGCCACCTCCCCGCAGCTCCGCGCTCTTGTCTCGCTCCCGGGCAGCGGCGCCCAGACCGTGGGGTACGTTTTTGGCTCGGGGACCCGCTTCCCCGCGGGACTTCTTCGGGTTGACGCGTTGGATCGGGCTGAAGCCGGGGCGAGGCGGGCGGGCGGGCGAGCTGGCGAAGGAGGGACTCGCAGAGCGCCCGGCGCCGCCCGCGGGGCTCCCAGCTTTTCCCCCTGCTCTCCTCCCGAACGGAGTCCAGGCCGGGAGCCCTGCTGAGCGCGGAGGAGGGGAGGGCGGGCGAGGGCGGCGTCCGGGCTCGGGTTCCCCTGCGGAGCCCTGCAGCCTGTGGGAACGGAGACGCCGCCGGGTGGGCCGTGCATGGCCGCCGGGCCCCGGGGCGTGACGCCGCAGGCCGGCGAGACCCAGCGAGAGCGGGCGTCGCGCTGGAATGGGAGAAAGAGGAGGGGGCGGCGGCCGCCGCCGGGATGGGGGTGGCGCGGAGCCCCCCGAGCTGCTGCGCGGGGCCCGCCGGCCACAGGTGACCCTCACGCCACCGGGGCCCCCCGCCCGCTCTCTTCCCCTCCCCAGGTGACGTTCAGGCCCAGGTAACCACTGGCCGCGGGTTACTCCTGCCACAGGTGATCTCCGGCCACGGGTGACCTTGCCCCCGGAAGCGCGCGGGATCGCGGCGCACGTTGGGAATCCCGAGGCTTGGAGGCTGGACAGAGGCCGCGGTGGGCCCCCAGCGCGTGTGCTTCCCCGCCCGCTCCGGCTTGTGCGGAGGAGTCCGGCGAATCCCGCAGCTTTTTCCGGGGCCTTCGGCGCTGCGCAGACAGTCGTGAGGGCCTTTCCAGATCTCGTTACTTTTTGTTTTTTTTTCTGTTACACTCACTGCGGGCAACATAGGACGAGATTTAATGTCTTCAGGGTTTGGAGGCATGGGGAACGTTTAGTTATGTTTGGGGTTTGCAGGGGAGATAAAATGGGCATTTAGGTTCCTCCCCCCGCAGTTTTGAAAACTAAAGGATGGAAAATTAATATTCAGACACTGTCAGGGATACCCAGCTGCGACGGGAAGCTGGGTCAGGTGCGGGCAAGCACTTTTGTTTCCAGGCCTATGGGGCTGATGACAGGAATACGGTAGGGGCCCCGCTACCTGCTGCACCCCCCACCGTGGTTTAGGACGGATGTGATGTGATGTGACCTTGGTTCTAGGTCCTGGGGCGCCCTGGATGGCTGGGATTAAATAATGGGCGCGGTGACTAACGTGGATTACCGCTATCAGTGCCCACGGGGTATGTGGCAGTAGTTCACTAGGACGCTTGAGTAACTGCATCCCTTGTGACTGTGCCATCACAGAGAAAAGGTGCGATTTAGTCATAGTTGGACATGTAAACTAAGTGTCTGAAACGATACAGGCCAATGCCCATATGAGGTATTTTATTACAGTTCAGTGAATTGCAGTTAACCCCAAGTAGCAGTGCGATGAATTGAAATAAAGGGCGTCACCATTCTTTTCTACTTATGTTAAGGGCCTCTTACATTTCACCAGGTGTACATTGGGAGGCCCCATGGGGGACTACACACCTTATATTTCCAAGTTTTCTGGACTTGGGGTTAGGAAGGGACACCCAAAGGAAAAAAACATAATGTAGTTTTGCCTACCATTTATTGAATACCCCCTGTGTGCCAGACTTTATCTTATTTAATTCTCCCAGTAAGCCTGTAGAGTAAGTGGAATCATTCCCTATTTACATATTAGGTGAATTATGCTCGGAGAAGACACACACGGACACACACGCATGCACACATACACTAAATGTCCAAGAAAACACAAGCCTCCATTCAACCAATCTTGAAATGGTTAAAATATATAGGAAATTAGGCATCCTTAGTCCAAGATGGCAAGAGGCACAATTAAATAGCAGTATCTTAAATAATTACCAAGACAGTGGAATAAAATCAATTATGAATGTTAACTGGTGATGTTACAGGGGAGAAAGATGCTCAAATAGGTTTGCTAGACTTGTTGAGAAAATTGTATATATACATATATACCTTCATGTATAAGTTTATACATTTATACATTTATACTCTCATGTATATGTTTATACATTTATAACTTTAATAATATCCAGTTTTTATAATCATGACTAAATATTGACTTTAGTTTTAAAAGGCTCACTGTTTCTAAAGCAATAAATAATTCAGAAATATAGTGAGTTTTTCAGGCATATGTATGTATAATGTATATATGCTGCATGTGTTTATATATATCTATGTATATATGAAGGATGCTTTTAGTTATCTTATTTTCTAAGACTAAAGTCGTAACTCAAAGAAGTAGGTACTTGGAAAGCCATTGTTAGGTCTTTGAGTTTATAACGCGATTGCCTGTGAAACATGCATTCTTATGACTGGTACTTGCACTGAAGAGATAAAAAAAAGTATTCAACATAAAAACTCACTAGATTGTTTATCATTTTTTTTGGCATATGGAATATCTTAGTGAGAGGCAGGTAAACTGTTAAAATTTGAGTTTCTTTTTCTTTTTTTTTTTGATAAGCATCTCTTTAGTCTTTTTATGATTCATTGTTAAGGATTTATATATTATTCTAAAGTGATAATGGCAACTATTTCACGATTATGGAATAGTGGTGGATTACTTTCTAATTCACATTTCAGGACAAACAAGTAGGATTTTAAAAACTGGTACTCAATGCTTGGGCATCTGTTTCACAGTTAGAAGAGGAACTGGGTGATTGCTGAAAAAAATGTCTTTTAAACATTAAAATCTAGTTTTATTCTGTTCACAAAAATAGTTGGCAAAGTTGTGATCATACATGTTTATCTCTTTCTCTCATAAAACCCTGCTAAGATGTCAGTCAAATAGCTTTTTAGAGCATTTATACATGAGAACAAAGGAAACGAGAGAGCATTTATACACGAGAACAAAGGAAACGAGAGAGGAGACAAACCATGGAGGAGAGATTCCAGCCGACTTTTGGAGAAGGAGAGTGGATAGGGGAGGGATAAGCGATTTAGCAGCTTGGAGGAAGACCCCTGCCTCGGACCCTCAACAGTGGACCGGCTAGTTACCTGGGAAGCAGGGGTGAGTGCAGGGCATTGGAAGAGTCTGTCCACAGGGCAGTTTGACCCCAGATGCCACCCCCCTCCCTGCCTTACCCACCGATGGTGGGAATGCAGGGACACCCCCCTCCCCAGCCTGGCCTAGGCACTGCAAGGGGATGCAGGAGGCACTGGGCTGAAAAGAGGGTTTCAGATAAAGTGAAAGCCCTCTCGGTCCCTACCCTACCTATTTCCAGAACACCAGTATCAGGACCAGAGGTTTCCTCCTCGTGCTATTTTCTCCAACAAAAAGCTCCTGACCCCTTGATCACACTGCAGACAAGCTGACACGCTCTGCCTGTGTAAAAGAATTTTCCGTCCTTTAATTTTCTGCTCAAGTTTGAACTAATATCTAAGGATTGCCTGGCATCTTTGGAAAGCCTAAATATGAGAGAGACCTAAAAAAAAGCAAACACCAACCACAGTACCAAAAGACCCCAGAGAAAGAGACAATGCAGGGAGCAGAAGAGAACTCGATAAAACTGTCTTCAGTGTTCTCAGAGGAATTAGAAGGTTGTGAAGAAAGAACGACAGAGAACAAGAAAGAGTCTTTGGAGATTAAAAATATGACAACTTAAGTTAAAAAAAAATCAATAGAAAAATGAGAAGATAAAGGCACAGCTATCTTCCAGAAAATGGAACAAAATGTCAGAGCGATGGGAAATGAAGATGAGGGCAGAGCTTTCTGATCTGTGTGCAGAGGCTTCGTGCCTTGGTGAGGTAACAAATGTGTCTGGATATCGGTCCCTCTGACTCAGGGTGGCTGGGTGGGGCCTGGGGTGGCTGGAGCTCTTGGTTGGTCACCTCCGCAGGGAGCAGCCTTTTCCATCCTGTGGTGCCATCCAAATATCATTTTCTGTATGTGCAATGACAGAAGAATATTGGGAAGAACCAGATGAGGGAATCAACCCAAGAGTTCTCATACCTGACTAATAGGGGGTACAGAAAAAGAAAACAGTTGGAGGAAATTCACAAAGAAATGCTTTAAGAAAGTTTCCCCGAGCTGGAATGGAATTTTGTTGACTTGCTAGACTGAAAGGTCCTGCCAAGTGTCCAGCAAAATCCATGAGCAGGACCCACAAAGGACATGTCTTTGTGAAATTCTGGAATATTAGGAATAAGGGTAAGATTTCATAAGCTTCCAGAGAGTGGGAGAGGAGAGTGAAGGTGTGTATGTGGGGGAACTGGGCTTGGAATATCAGATTTCTCAACAGAAAACTGAAGGTCAGGATGAAGCAAAGAAGCAGTGCTTCAAAAATCTGGAGGTAAAATGGTTTGCAACCTAGAAAACACCAACCAAACTAGCCATCATGTGTCATGGTAGAAGGAAGACATTTTCAGACATGCAAGAGATCAAAATGTATGTATTCTGTCATAGCAAGCTATCAGATGGTTTGCTCCATCAAAACAAGGGAACAAACCATGAAGCAGGGGGACATTGGGTCCAAAACAAAGGACACTGGTAAGAGGCTATCTCAGGCGAGACCCCTGCAGCATGCTGATAAGCAATGGATCCAACATGAAAGAGTAGAGTTATTTGATAAATAGTGGTTGATGTGACACCTAAGTGTAATGAAAGAGAAACCACTCAGATGAAAGCCTCTAAGTGCAGTTATGTTTTAATAAAGTCAGATGTATTAAGAACTTTAAATGGCAATCTTATTTACAGCATGATATAACAGGTACTTAAAAAGAAAAATCTATCCCAGCTTTGTCACTGGCCTGCCTAATGACAGCGGTAGTATTTTTGGCCAGCGCCAAAATTCATATGCTCCCTGAGTGTTTGGATTTTGTACATTACAATGCTTCCCAACTGAAAGAAACCAGGAGAAGGGCTGGTACACATCTTTGGATTGGAACATCAAAATGGGCCTGTAAGACCTTGTCGCCGTAGAGCAAGGATGTTCCAGATAGGGCAAAAGATAAATAATTGATTTAAAGAGACTTCCAATTTGAGCATCAAGAAAAAAACAGTTGAAATACATTGTAAAAACAAGTTGTGAGTCCATTCAGATGAGTTAAACAAGACGAGCTTTAAACAGGCACAAAAGAATTTCAGTAACTGTTTACAGGAAATGCTCTGTGGTGATGCATCCATTTTTGCTATGTGAAATTTTAGTTATTATAGGAACTCAGGTTAATAAGCTTGGTAGCTACACAAAATAACCTAAAGTCCTAAGCATTAAACTTGAAGACTTCAAGCCGAGTTATATAATAGAATCTGGGTTATGCAGCCCAGATAGAGGAAAACTCAAATAATGTTTTGTTTCAAGGAGACACAACAAGAAACCGAAGTTTGGTGTTTGGCCGGAGCCTTGGGAAATGCCAGTGAAGGACTAAAGCTTACACTCCCCTTAACTAGTCAGCTGTGTTTGCCTGTAAAAAGAGGAAGCACAATTGGGGGAAAGCAGCTGGAACAGCACAGACAGATGTTAGGTGGAAGGTAGGGGTCTGTTAAGATTAATTTAACTCCAAAAAATGATTGAAATAAGTATTATTCTCACCTTAGGAAGGTATAAAAAGAGACAACAAAAATAAAATAAATTAAACCCACGATATTAACATCTTTGGGCTTGACTGAAGTATAGAAATGCTTTGCAATCGTTGTACTGTTTCATGTATTTCTAAAATACGTTTGAAAGTCTTAGGAGAGTGCATTTTACTGGATTTCAAAGTCTTGATTATTAGATTTGCAAGTTCAAATGTTTACAAATATTTGTGAAATTTGTAAATAGCTTTTAAAGGTGCTAACAGCATTGAGAAATGCGAGATATTAATCTGTGTAATCAGTTCTTAAGTATTTAAGAAAAAATCATCTATTTTCTGCATAAGCAGTGTACTTTAATGTTAGAGAAAAAAATAATTTTACCGGATTGACGAACAATAAATTGGCCATTAGCTAAAGTACGACAAGTTATCCCCTGCTTATGAAAATTCCTCTTTGGATTGAAAATCCCATGGACGTCAAAGAACCATGCACTCCTCAGCAGAGGGATAGACTTGGGGGGGAGAAAAAATGGACCTGGTAGATTGTTCCTTGTGTTTGGGAATATGAACATATTATTGAAACGGTTTGACTGATGTGTAGGACCTTTGGGAAAACTTTGCCTTTGGTTCATAGAAAAGTAAAGAAATGGAGGTAGTGGGGGAAGCAATAGTAGCAGAAGGAAAAAGTTATGTGAAAAGAGGAATGAGTTCATAGTTCACTACTTGGTTTAGCAGTGAGTAATATTTAGTTATAATAAAGCACGCACTGGGTAGGAGAAGGTGAGTGGGGCGAGCCGTATAAGGAGAATTAAATCCTCAGCCCCCAAATAAGAAGACAATAAATAATGTCTAAAATTATCAGACTAAAAAAGGTAGTATCCATGTCTTATTAATAAATATAGAGGTAAATACCATTACCAAGAATATAAAAACTTGTGATTGCTTCTTTTTTTTTTTTTTGTAAATTTGCTAGTGTCCTTTGTACATATTTCTACTGGGGTCTGTTTCTCTTATCAACTTTTTTTTGAGCCCTTTAAATGACGTATGAAAGATTTTTTTTTCAATGATTTTTCTCATTTTGTCATTCATCTTTTGGGTTTTATGGCATCTTTTTACATATTGACATCAAATATTTTTCATCAAATATATTGAATTTTTGTGATTATTTTCAAATATTTTTCATCTTAGGAAGTTCCACTCTATCCCAAGATCAGATACATTTACTAATTTTTAATGATTTTATTTTCTACATTTAAGTATTTAATCCATCTGAAGCTAATTTAATTGTATTGTATAAGTAATAATGAAAACAATGTTTTGCAGAAAATCAAGAGATTTCCAACACATTTTCAAGAGGAATCATCTCCTGTTGACTTGTGTTGTTTTTGCTATCTTACTATCTCATTTACAGCAAACACTGCTTCTGACACGTCTTTTATCTGTGCCTTTGAACCACCTGTCTTTCTCCTGTCACACTTTGTAAATTATTGTAGATGTTAACATTTAATACATCCTGGGTTAATGCAATCTTATTCTTTTCTCAAAATTTCCTGATCTCTTAAAGTTTAGAATCATTCTGTTGAGTTATAAAGTGTAAAAGTACATAGGAAATGAATCAGAATCACCATGAAATAGAAATTAATTTGGGAAGATTAACAGCTTTACTTATTTGGTCCTCCTACTCAGGAACGTTACCCCCCCACCCCCCACTATTTTTCAGAACATAAAAATTTTTTTTTTCGTTAAGGACTGACGTGTTATTCTCAGGGTATCTTAAGTTCTTGATTGTGAAGGGACCCTGTTTTATGTTTTATCATCTAATTATTTATTTTTGATATATAGGGAACCTAATTTGCTTCAGCATATTTGATTTTGTAGCCCACTTGACTCCATTCTCATCAGTTTTAAGAGTTTTTCATTGTTTCTGTCTGCTCTTGAGGTGGACTGTGAAACAGGTTGCTAATTGTGCTTATTTTGTCTCCTGTCTGATCATTTTACTTCTCATTGTGCTTCATGAGTTGTATTTGCCTTAGCGAGAACTATCTAGAACCGAGTTAAATAAGCATTTCCTTATCTTGTTCCTGTTTGGGGAACAAAGGAGCTGCCTCTAAATTTTTATCACTGAGGATGAAGCAGTTGCACTTTGTCATATAAGGAAGTATAGTTTTCTATTTAATTTAAGGGCCTTTGTCAGGAATGGCAAAGCTATTTCATGATTCACTTTTTTCCGGTATCAGATTATCACCATGTATCTTGGCAAACTGACAGGGTATCATTGATTTCTGGTTGTTGTTCTTTTTAATTTAGCAATTTCACCTTTAATGGCTATGAGCAGTCATTTTTGGCCAAGAAATGGAACGCTATAATTTCACTGTGGCCTTTGAAAATTGAGGTAATGTTTTCTCTTCATTCTGAATGTTAACAGTTGTTGGATATTAGAGATGGAAGGGATTTCAGATTATCTGGTATATGCCCTTCCTCTTCCAGGAGGAAATGAGGTGATTTGCTTGGAGGCTGGGTCTTTAAAGTCTCCTTGACTCTTGCCTTTTCCTTTGAATGGCTTGGCTTGGTTTTCCCAGTTCAGTATTTTTTTTAAAGGGTAGATGACCAAAGCTGCTGTATATTGCTGCACTATTGGCCTTTCAGCATTAAATTCCCTTTATGCAATGAAGCAGTGTACCCTGATTTCTTCTGGGCCACTCATAATGGGCTGAGGGCTTTCCATTTTATTGTAACCCAGTCAGGAGTGTCTTGTGGTGGGTAGGGGAGGCGGGTTTGCCTTTTTGAGGTCAGTGACATAGAGGCCAGTGACCAAAGCAAATCTCTTTAGGGCCACAGCCAGTTTGGAATTTTCACTCAAGGTTGCTTTTCCTTAACCATTTGAGGGGGAAATGTGTGCAGATGGTAACAGAGTCTTGTAGGGAGGTAGGGGGCACATGTAGGGCCTTTTCTTGGCCAGTTTAACTGGTAACAAACCTCATATAGCAGGGCCCACTAAACCTGTCTTTTCTCAGTTCATTGAAGCTGTTTCATCTGCAGCCTCCCCTTTATGGACCAAGGCCTGTTTTATGAGCCCAGTAAACTGTCTTACAGCCAGGAAGCCGAAAGCCTGTAGGTTGACACCTGTTGTATCAGAAACAAAGAGAGTACCTGTGCTCTCTTTGGGGTACTTTATCTTTTCTTAATCTTAACTCAGAAGGTCCCTAGATTTACTTTACAGATTGTTTTTCTTAAAATTGATCGATGAGCAGTTCTTGCTTGTAATTCAGACAAACCAAAAATACGTACACTTTTGCCCTAGTTGCATACAGTGGTCACTTTTGTTCATATTTCTGTTCTGAAGACTGCGAGATCCCGAAGTTATTTCAGTATCATCAAAGAATCAGTTCTGTTCAGAAGAATTTTGGTAATGTGTACAGTCTAGTACTTTCTTTAAAAATTAGTAATCTGAGATATGAATGCAAAGTCTCAGCAAATCTGGAGTGTCCCATGTCCCGACTGTTCTCTGTGAATAAAGAGGATTTGAAAACAAAAGGTTTAAGCAAAGATGGTGAACCAGAGCCAGCAGGTGTTTTATTAAACTAATGTATTAGTTTCCTGTAGCTGCTATAACAGACTACCACGAACTTTGTGGCTTAAACAGTACACATGTGTTCTGTTAGAGATCTGGCGACCAGAAGTCCAAAATCTATTTCAGTGGGTCCAGGTGGCCATAGGGAAGAATGTGTTTCCTTGCCTTTTCCAGATTCTAACACCACATTCCTTGGTTCACAGCCCCCTCCTCCATCTTCGAAGCCAGCAGGATAGCATCTTGCTTCCGTCGTCTCATTGCCTTCTCTATCAAGTCTTCCTCTGCTTCCCTCTTATAAGGGCCCTTGTGATTACATTTAGGATAATCCAAAATGATCCCAGATAATCCAAGATAATCTCGCCATGTCAGGATCAAGTCGATCACTTCTGCAAATGCTCTTTTGTCATATGATGTAACATCTTCACAGGTTCTGGGAGTTAGGGCCTGGGCATGTCTGGGGGCCACTGTTCTGCCGCCCACATTTAAAATTTAATTGCATGCTTGGTAAAGAATGGGTTGGTTGATTCTTTAATTAATTTCCATGTCTTTTTTCCCTCTCCTCCTCCATGAAAATACCCATTCTTTCTCCCCACTCTCCTCATTCTTTCAGTTCCACCCACTTCTGAGATGAGTCATTGGGAATATCTTAGAATGCTAGAATTCTCCCACCGGGGAGATGTTATTTAGATAAATAGTTACAAAAGATGTCAGAGCAAGCAGACTGTGCTCCCATGGAGCTCACCCTCCCCTCCAGCCGACTCTGCTGCATCTGTGGACTTTCTGACTGATTGGGCTCTTACCTGCCTCTTGTCTCTTCTGGTTTCCTCCGTACCTGCCTAGTTCTTCTGGAAGTAATGGCTTCTTGAACAGCAGGTGAAAGATAGGACCTTGTTACTGAGATTCATCACTTTGCTTCTAGGAACTTCAGGTTCCCCATCAGTACAATAGGGTGTTTTATAACAGGTATGTGTAAAGAACTGTTCTGCTTAAACATTTCATGGATCTGTGGTTCTGACCTGCCTGTAGAGATGCTCCTGCCCCACCCCGTGAAACCCTGGGGCAGGGTCCCACTGACAAATGCCCTGGATATGGGGCTATTGGGAAGTGGGCAGCCTGGTTGGTTGCTGACACCCCACTTTAATCTCGAGGTGGAGGTGAGCATGCACCCTGCTGACCGTGGCACAAAGTTTTGTGTAGCATACACACTGTGTCACTCATCTGCCAAGGTCCATCAATGTCTAGAACAGGGAGGGAGGGTTGGGCCTGTGGAAGCAGGGGGTCCTGGGGATCCCGGCTTGGATGCAGGCTTTGACACATTTGTAGGTTTCCAACATTCTGCAGAGAATTGAGGGTCAAAAGGTGCTTTCTTATACCTTTATATGTAGTTAATCACCTTTTATTTTGAGGCTTCAGGTTATCCTTGGAATGGGGTCCTCCAACATTATGAAAACATTCAACCATCTTTTCCTGTATTATTGGTGATTGAATTGATCATATCAAATTATTTTCAAATTATAAAATAATGCATATGTCTGCACAGCAAACCAACAATCCAGAGGTGTAAACAAGTGAATAACCCCTTTTCTAATTAAAATTCCATCCCCAAGAACTAACTAGAGTTACCAGCCACCTGTGTATCCTCCACCTTCTCACCTTGCTCACATTCAGAACACAGAATCATCGAGTCCTGTAGCTTTATTATTAATTTTTTTACAAAAATGGAATCCTGTTATAAACATTACTATTTGATTTTTTTCACTTAATATTAGAAATGCACAGAATGATTTTGGGGGCCTCAGAAGGAAATACTTATTGTTCATTGAACAAAGGCTCAACTACAAAGATCGATAAGCAGAGTGAAAACAGAGTAGATGCGTAAGCCTATCTAAATTTGCTTCTGAATTCTTTGTTGCAGGCTCGCCATCATGGATACTCTAGCAGAAGCAAATGGCACTTTTGCCTTAAACCTCTTGAAAAAGCTGGGTGAAAACAACTCGCACAATGTGTTCTTTTCGTCTGTGAGCATCTCGGCAGCGCTGGCCATGGTCTCCATGGGGGCGAAGGGAAACACCGCGGCCCAAATGGCCCAGGTACCTGACACCATTTCAAGGCAACGCTCAACACTGTTGGTCTGTTAGTGGAGCTGGTCTCCACATTTCACATCCCAGAGGAAGTGCTCTGAACAGTCACTCTCCTAGTGTGGTGTTTCAGCTATTTGTTTTTGAGTAACCAACACCCCAAAACTTAGTGGCATAAAGTGACTACGCACCATGTCACAATTCTGTGAGTTGGCTGGTGTCACTGCAGCCGCATCCAGCTGGAGGCTCAGCTGGGGGTGTTGGTTCTCATCCCCGTGGCCTTTCCTCCACGCAGTGCCTCATCCCCTGGGGCCTTCCCACGTGGCTTATCTTTAGCAGGGATGCCTGGACTTCCTTCCAGCATGGTAACTGGGTTCCAGGAGGGAGTGTTCCACGAGGACAGGCCTGTGTGTGCAAGCACTTACCAAGCCTCTGTTTGGGTCAGTTTGCTAATACCCCATAGGCTACTGCCCATCACTTGGGTACGTCCACAGTCAGGGTGCGAGGGGCTACACTAGGGTGTGTGTATCGGGTGGTTTAGAGTGATGTACCCTGGAAAAACATGCTCTTCAACTTAATCCAATCCTACTGGTGTGAACCATTGTAACTAGGACCTATTGATGGGGTTACTTCAATTAAGGTGGGGCCCAGCCCAGTCAGGATGGGTCTTAATCCTATTTCTGGAGTTCTTTATAAGCAGAATGAAATTTAGACAGAAAGAAAGCCATAGAGGGACAAACCGAAAGCTGAAAGTCAATAGAACCTGGAAGAGAAATCCAGGAGAGGCCGCCATGCACATTGCCATGTGACAGAGGAGCCCAGAACCAAGGACCGCCAGCAGCCAGGCCCAGAATGCTGGTCTTTGGGAACACAGCATCACCTTGATGATGCCTTGGTCTGTACTTCTCCTAGCTAGTAAATTCCCATGAGCCAGTAAATTCCCATTGTTTAAGCCAACCCACTGCATGTTATTTGCTTGACAGCCAAGGAAACTAAAACAAGGACTGAAGACAGGGCCACTGGTGACAACCCTCGTCTGCCCTCTGGCCCCTAATGACCCACATCCCTCCACAGAAGAAGTACACTCAGCCCTCCCAATACCGTCAAGTCTCACCCCCTATGTGATCAGGCCCAGGCTTGAAGTCCAGGAATAGGTGCTATTGAGGCTCTTCAGATGCGGTTTCTCCATATGTCTTAGTTTGCCAGAGCTGCGTAATAAGTACCATGAGTTGGTTTGGGTT
>PVKY010005796.1:0-16877 GCA_004027775.1 Bradypus variegatus
CCGGCTTCTCGCCGTGTAGACCTCGCCAGCAACGGAGCTCGGGGCAGCCCTGGAGGCTGCCCCCGGGGAGCCCCATGCCCCACAGTGAATTCCAGCCCGAAAGCTGCACCCACCTCGCCGTTCCCCGGGGGGCCCTCTTGGGTCTGTGCGGCTCTCATGGGACCCCTGCTGCCCCATCGGTCCGGCAGTTAGTGGGCGGCCACGGGGTTGCTGACCACGGTGAAGGCCACGCTCGGCAGGTGGCCCGACCGAGGTCCAAAGCAGGAAGAAAGGGGGTTGTCCTGCGCAGATCTGGCCTGTGCCCCTAATGCGAGGTGGGGTCCTTGGCTGTTTTGTGGATGGCGGTTGTGTTTGCCGAGCTCTTCGCTCTTCCGGGCCCCGCAAGACCTTCATGAGACGATGGTGACGCTCTGTGTACGTGACCCCGTTTGCTCCCCACAGCAGCCCCAAGCCATCCTGAACCAGCTCCGCATCTCTCACCATCACGGAAGCTGCAGGGCCCGGGGGGTGACGCAGTGGAATCGAGTCCTGCTGTGGCTCCAAACCCAGGGCTCTGGAGAGGACAGAGCCCACCCCCAGCCCCTGATCACATGGGTTTTCTCCACGTGCACACCCTCCGAGGGGAAGCTGGGGGTCCCCTGGGCACCAGGCAGCTACCAGCGGCCCAGGGAAGGGGCTTCCCCCATCCCCAGCCCCGCCCAGTCCCGCTGCTCTGCCCGGCCCAGGCACTGCCCTTGGGGGTCTTGGGGAGGGGGCTGGGGGTGTAGGAGAGAGAGCCACAGTGGCCAGAAGAGAAGGGTCCAGCCCCAGGTCCTCAGAACATGGGACCCTCTTCTCTCCCCGGCCACACCAACCTCGGGGTAGAGAGCCCCCTACCCTGAACAGTGACCCCTCTGGAAAATCAGGGTCTCAGATCCTCTTTCAAGGCAGTTAACAGCCCCGAGTCACTGGGGGCGGCCGGCTCCCTGAGCCTGCACCCTCCGAGCCAAGCTCTGGGGCTGGAGCCTCGTCGTCCTGGGCCCCAAGACTGCACCCCGCAGGCTGTCTGTGCTGAGGCCGTGTGTGGAGGGGGAGCTGCATTCTCGTGGCCCAGAAACATCTGCTCCCCATTTGTCATTGTCAAGCGCTGATGTCTTCTGGGGCTGGGTGTGAAGGACAGTTTTTACTATTGTAGCTGGAAAAGCAAAAGGAAGCCAACACTGCAGCCGCTTTCCCGGGTCGGCCCCACCACCCACTGCCCGCCGATCCCCGAGCATTAGGCCCTCGGTGGGAAATGGACAGGTGAAGACTGGGGCCTGCACTCGGAGGACGGCGCCGCAGGGCCCTCGCTCCGCTGCGAGGATCGTGAGCTGAGGCTCCATTCAGTGCTGTCATTTAGTGCCATCGTGACTGTAGTGCCGTCCTACAGGGGCCTGGTGCCGTGGTGACCCGGTCACAGCATCTGGGGCTGCCCGGGCTGTGCTGGGGGCTGGCACTGGTGGGTGATGGAGCCGGGTCCGGCCCCTTCGGCGGCCGCAGCTGAGCACCCGCTTCAGCCATGCGCCTGCATTCATTGTGTAGCCTCAGGCACCTCCGCGACTTGATCGGTGCCCTTGTTGCCGGCCCCTATCTGGGCTCACCCAGTTCTCACCTGCGAGTCTGCAGGACTCACCAGGTGTACAGGTGGGCAGGGGCCCAGGGCAGCGTTTCTGTGGTGGTTGATCTCCAAAGCACCAAGCAGGCACCGCTCTTCGTCCAAAGGATGAATGAATGAATGAGTGAGTGGGAGCTGCAGCCCAGGGCGTCCTTTTCCCTGGTGGGCAGATGTGGCCACCCAGGCTGGACTCGCCCTTTGGAGGTGGCTCTTCCAAAGGGAGCCGGGAGCAGTGCACGTCGTCTGCCTTCTTTCCTTTTGTGTTTCTCGTTTTACGAGGATTCCCAAGGACCAGAAACAAAACAAAAACTCAGATGCCCAAATTCAGACTCTGATTGAGAGCGGAGGGCTCAGAGTGGAGAAGCGAGTGTAAGGCCATGCGACTGGCCAGCGTTTCGGGTTCCACAGCTCTAACTGAAGACGATAACCAACCAAGAACGCTTCACCATCAGAATCCGCACGCACTAGCCGTGCACATTTACAGAAACGCACAGCTTCCGACTGTAACCGACAGCAGCACGGCAGCGGTGCCGCGTGGCTGGCTTGGGTGGTGGGGAGCGAAGAAGACATGGCAGCAGGTGCCCTGGCTGGCGCAGCAGGGGCCGCGGGGGGCCACGAGGTTGCAGATCAGGGCCCCAGGAAGGCACCAGATGGAAGCGCGCTGGGCGGGCGCAGCTCCTCCTCGGGGAACTCTTGGCCACCCGGTGAGGTGACCCCGGGGACTGAGAAGTTTCCTGCGCCTGGGGACTTGCAGGACAGTCTGGGACAAACCAGGGCAGGTGGCCATCTGTGCTGCAACCTGTTGCCAGAATTCTCTGCCTGTGAAAGAGACCCAGTCCCTCTTATGGCCACAGGACACCCTCTCATCCACTGGTCTGGTGGGTTTGAGACTCTGGGGTGGAGGGGGAGACACTTGAAAACCTTTAGGATTTCATGAGAATCCTATTTTAACAGAAAATGTCAGCATGTGACAAAATGCAGACATGCTTTCTCAGAGCTGGTGCCGGGTCACGTGGGGAAGTCCCTAAAGGTGACATGGCCCTGGGTTCACCTGAGTTTCGAAGGCCGAGCAGCTCACCTGAACTCTCACCACTTGGAGACCCCTGCCTGCCGGGGCGGTTTCCACTATCAGGGACCCACCTCGGTACAAGGGGATCCCCCTGAATCTGGAGTGGGGGCCTTGGGGTCTCAGCCACTGCCTCCCCTGCCTTCCTCTCCCAGGCCCTCCTCACCGCCCGTCTCTAATGTCCGGACACGCGAGGAGTTCAAGAGTCCTCAGCCGTGTGTCAGGACGCAAAGAACATCCTCATCCTTTTTGTATGTGAGCTCCTCTTACTTTGAGGCTCCCCTCACCAAAGGGTCTGGATTTCTGTGTCTTCAAACTCTGCCTGGTGAAGTCCCCCCACGTTCTCCTCCACTCTCTCCCCAGGAGGAGGGCCCGACCTCCGGGAAGCAGGGCTCCTCCCGCTGGTCCTCTCTGGTGGCCCCCGTCCTCCCTGTGCTCTCTGCCGAGCGATGACGGGGAGCTCAGCTCCGGGCCGGCATCTGCTGCGACACACACACACGCTCAGGCTGGCTCCAATGCAGCCAGCGCGGGACGAGACCGCGGTGTGTCTGTCCGCTCGCCTGCAGACGGCACCTGGGCTGTTTCCAGCTTTGGAGAATCAGGAACAAAGAGGCCAAGCACATGTATTGATTCTGCAGACAAATGTTTTTATTTTTTATGGGAAAATGCTTGGGAGAAGCGTTGCCTGCCACACACAGGTGTGTGTCTAACTTACCAGGACCTGCAAATAGTTCTCCAGCGGGACGTGCGCTCCTACGGGCAGCATGTCAGGGTCTGACAGTTTGTGTGTCTTTCATCATTTTAGCCATTCGAGTGCATGGAAAACAGCATCTCCTTGTGGTTTTGATTTGTGTTTCCCTAATTAGTAATTTTTGAGCAAATTTTCATGTGCTGATGGGTTGTTGGTGAAGTGTCTGTTCTGTCCTTCACCCATCATTTATACTGGGTTGTGTATCTTTCACAAATCCTATTAATCTGTAGATGTTCATATATATAGTGAAAAGTTCCTCCAGAATATTCCAGAATTAAGAATATTTCCTCTGTGGCTTGTCTTTTTCCATTTTCTTGATGGTTTCTTTCAAACAGAAGAATATGATGAAATTCTATTTATCATATTTAAGATTTTGCGATAAGTGCTTTTTGCATACTAAGAAATCTTTGCCCACCTCAGGACTGCAAATGTTTTCTATGTTTTCTTCTAGAAGTTTTTATTGTTTTGGGCTTTTGCTGTTAGGTCTATAACCAATAGGCCTAAATGTATTCTGCTTAATTTTTATTTGGGGATTTTCAAGATATTTTATTGTTGCTGATTTCTAATTTAATAGAAACCCTGTATGGTATTACATAGACAATAGGCAAAAACCACAGCTCTTTTAAAGATATTAGAGAAGGACAAAAATAGCATCTTTTATATTTACCCCGTCTTCACCCATCTCTGGTATCGTCTTTCCTTGCTGTTGATCAGCGTTTCCGTTGGGCATCATTTCCCTCCGGCCCGAACGGCGTCCGCCTGCAGCTCCCGGTGACGCTGCCTCTCAGCTGTGTTTACCTGAGGATGTCTGCGTTGCACTCGTTTTTGAAGGCTCTGTCTGACCGGGTAGTGTTCCGGCACTAAGCACACACGCCTGCTTCTGCCAGCGTTCGGCTGGGATTTAGACCTGCTTTGACGCGGATGTGCCTTAGTGTGTGTGAGTGTGTGTTTATCCTGCTGGGGTTTGCTGAAGTTCGTGGGTTTGTAAGTTAACGCTTTCTGTCAAATTTAGGGCATTTCAAGCTATTATTCTTTCAAAAAATATTTTTTTTGCCCATTTTCAATCCTTCCCCTTTTGAGATTCCAATTACATATACATTAGACTGCTTGATGTTGGCTCAAATGTCACTGAGGCTCTCACATCTTTTAAAATGCTTTCCTGTATGTTCTTAATATTGGATAATTACATTGATCTGTCTGTAAGTTCACGAACCCTAAAATGTGTAAAATGAAGCTTCTATAACTTCAGTGAAAAATGTCGTCAGTCAACTGTTTCCTCTTGTCAAAGGGTTAACTTATGGCATTTTGCACTGAAGTTCCAGAAGCTGCACTTTACACGCTTTAGGGTGGGTCTATTCAGGTTTTCACTTAGTCGGAGGGAAACTCTTTGGCCCTGAGCTGTAGTCTTGGCTTCTGAATTTCAGTGGAAGATTCCAGGCGTTTGCCGAGCTTTTCATATTTGGCAGGTCTGTCTGCCGTTCGGCGGGCAGCAGTTCAACTCTCTTCAGCCTTGTCCGCTCTCCCTCAGGTTCCTCAGAGCCTCCCATGTGTGTGGGCCCTGCAGGCATCCGCCAAGGATCCAGGAAGCTTCGGGGTCTCCGGCTCCAGCTGCCTCGATCCCCAGCCGCTCCTCTGACTCCGCAGACAGCGCGGGGACAGCTTTCTCCCAGCAGATGTGGGAGTCCTCAGCGGGAAACATCTCTGCAGGTGCAGCCCCTTTTCGAGGGACAAACTTCCTCTGGTTTCCGCAGGCTTCTGTTGCTCTTTCAAGGCTATTTTTAAATAAATATTTTGTTCGGGGTTTGTCATCGTTGCCTACGTGAGGACTGGGAGAGCAGGCGCTACCCACCGGTACCAGAGCCGAGCTCCTTCCTTACCCATTTTAAGGCTTTAAGGACATATTGCAAAAATTGGCCTCCACAGTAGTTGTGGCTGGTACGTTCCTCTGGCCCTGGACAGGAGCCCTTGAGATCCCGCCCCCTTGGCACTGGACTTTCCGAAGCGGGGGTCACGGGAGGCTGGGACCTCAGGGTCCCCGGCTTCAGGCCTCTGGGTCCCGAAAGGAGCCAAGAAGCTGCTGGAGGGTTGAAGGGCGTTTCTGGGAGATCTAAGCGTATTTCCAAACATAAAACACACAGTGATCCATTAAGAAAGCCTTTCAGTGGGAGCGGCGCCGTGGTTTTCCACGGAGACGTTTCCTCCTGCCCGTCCGAGCCCTGCTGGGGCCTGGGTGCCTTGCTAACCGGGACTGGCTGCGGCGCCGTCACTGGTGGGAGCGCTGTGGGTGGTGGGCTGCGGGGCCTCGGGGACGTCGGTGGAGCACTGGCTGCCCTCAGCTCTTTGAGCAGCGATGTGTGTTCCTTGCTGAGAATTTAGACTGCTTTGCCGGGCCCACTGTGTGCAGAGATGCTCTGGTTTTAGCCGCTTTATCTGCCGAGGCACAGAGACGGCAGAGCCGCCCGGAGTCCCCGGACGCAGGCCCGCGGCGGGTTCGGCGGCCGCGGCCGGGATCAGAGCAGCGGGTCAGGACTGGAGGAGCAGCCTCCGGTCTACGCAGCATGGAAAGGCCATGAAAGGGCAGAGCTGCAGACGCGTTTCAGAGGCTGCGGGGAGAAGGTGCGGCGCCCATCTGATGTGGGGTCCCCGCCACTAGCTCACCCCGGTGAGGAAGATGGGTTCCAGCGAAGCCAGGTGCGGGGTTCCCTTGGATTCCTGTACCTGGTTCGTTTCTTACCTGTGCTGCTCCTTTTGGGTTCATGTCTGTGCATTTGCACCAGCCCTGTCGACTGCATTTCCAAAGGCCAGCTCCGAACGTGGGGCACAGCCCGGCCGTCCCGGAGGGGACTGGGGCAGGCCGCGCACAGACGTCGTTCCCGCTTTGACTCCTCCGGCCGCCAGGCAAATGCCGTATGTTCCTCAGCGTCTGTTCCCTGCAGCAACATGTAAGTTCACTTCAGTTTTTCCCAAGAATCCAGGGTGTCCATTTGAGAGATCATAAAACCAGGGAGACTTTTACCAAAATCCTTGGTGCTTCTCAAGGACCTAGATCGATCTTTAATTATCTCTACCTGGAAAACCTGTGCATTTTTCTGTGTATGTGAGATTGTTGAGTGCATTTGTGTGTGCGTGAGGTTGAGTGTGGGATTGTGAGTGAGTGAGCCAAGCACCCTGTTTCCACTCAGCGGGTTCTCTTCTGACGGTGACTGGCTGAGGCTGATGGATGAGCGGGTCGGGGAGGTGGGGACTCTCGGGGCTGCCTTTGGGACTGGGCTCCATGCAGACTCGTCCAGACCTGTCTCAGGCTCCCACAACACTCCTGGGTCCCGGGAAGACAGAGGGCCTGTCATGCAGGAAGGAGCAGTGAGTGGGGGGCTAGGAGCGGAGGGCTTCTGACCCCCAGGCCCCACTTCCCGGCCATGTGTCTAGCGAATGCTCCAGAAGCCGCTGGGAGTGCGTTGGGACTGGAGGCAGCGGGGGAGGGATCGGGTCCTGGGGGCCGCCCGTCTCAGGGCAGAGGTGCAGCCGCGGCTGCAGGGGCCCAGGGAGGCTGCGCTCCCCCCACTGTGAGGCCAGTGGGCTCGGCCAAGGCGGGGGTCCCTGCAGGCCGGGCCAGGATGACCGCAGCTCACCATTCCTGCAGGTGAGACGCAAGGGGGCCTGTGACCTGCCCCAGGTGTGTCCACCCTTTAGCAGATGTGCCTGAAGTGGATGTTTCCCTCCACCGCGCCCATCTCCGGCCCCCTCACTAGTCCCCTCATGCTGGAGCAGAGAGAACCCCCCCCTTTTGCTTCTGATGGGTCTTGGTGCCATTAGTGACAATCTAGAGTTCCTGGGTGTGGAGAGAACAGGGCCACAGGGCCCCTGAGACTTCAGGCCTGTCTGTGTGGATCCGTGTCTGGTTTGTATTTTCTTGACTTCCATTGAGCTCTTCAAATAACAGGACTCGAGAGTCACATGCATGGTAGGGGTGTGGAAACGTGCATGGGTCTGAGTTGGCCTCATCCCTGTGCCAATGCTGTCGGCTATGTGGCCTCAGGCATGTCGCCCGACCTCTCTGAGCCTTGGTGCCCCCATCTGCAGAGTAAGAACCGATCTCCTCGGGTGCCATCAGGTGGCCTCAGGTGTGACAGACGAGGTTATCCCGCAGCTCCTGACAGGTAGGAAGCCCCATATCCGGGACTAAGGTGTTGCTGTTTTGATTAACTGCGATTCTGCTTCCTTTCCTTTTATTCATCTCATATTCCCAATTTCCAAAAGGGAGCCCGATGTCTCTACTGCTAAGAGGGAAGGAACGCCTCACCCTCCCTCCCTCCTCACCCAGCCCTGCCCACACACGCCCGTGTTCTTGGCCCAGCACCCCGGCAGGGTGCTGGGGTGCAGGCAGATGCACTCACTAGAGTGGGTTCGGGGCCCCTGGAAGTGCCTGTATGATTTCTTCAACATCATTAGCAATGACATTCTTTTCTTTGTAGTTAGTTTTTTGAAAATTAAAAAATGTCCAGTTTGGAAAGCTTCTCCCCCACCGACCTTGTTGTCTGGCTGGCTTCCCACCCTGGGGCGATCGCTGTTCCGGGCTCCAGCACGCCCTTCCAGGGGACAGCATCCACTTCCGAGAGCCTCCCCTGACCTCACAGCTGCTGGGCCGCTGCACGCAGACACCTCCCACGGCCCCACGGCCCACGGCGCCCCTGTGCGTGGCCTCAGGTAAAGGAAGCTGCGGACTTGGGGCCTTTCTTGCCCCAGAGGAGCCCACAAGCTCAGAGGCTCCGATGCCTTAGCCTCAGCGGTTGGCTTTCCTCGGGGCAACACTGGCCTCGGGACCTGGCTCTGAGACCCTCCACGGGTGCCAGAAGCCCTCCGAGGCTCCCTGTGAGCCCACGTCCTTAAACAGAGCGTTTGCCCAGGAGCTCACCCTATTCCCTCCAGCCCTGCTGAGGCCAGGGCTCCCCAACCCCGACAAGAGGGCAGAGCTGAGCAAGTGCAGCCTCCTCTTATCTCTGGAAACCTCTGTCCCTCGGTAGGGGCTCCCCCAGGTTGAAGGGCTGCTCCACAGACAACAGGTCCCTTGGTGTCCCCCCACTGCCCTCTCCAGCCGCCCCATTGCCCACCAACTCTGAGCTCCTGACTCCATTCCCGGTGTACGTCTTGGAGCCAATGAGTTTGGGACAACTTAGCTTTTGCTCCTCCGGGGTTAGTCTGGCAATCCTGGAGTGTTCCCAGGAACACCATCCCTGGGTCCCGTCTGGGGTGGGTATCAAAGAAGTGCTGATGACGGGGCTCGCCGTTTTCCAAGCAGTGCCGGGTGCCGGGGACGTGTGGCCGCAGCTGCCCTTCTGTGCGGTCACGGGCTCCTTCGACAAGTGGGGAAGGAGAGTTTGCCTGGGTCTCCTCCAGGGCTTTTGTCACTCAGGGTGCACTGAGCCTATTTAGAGCAGCACTTGTGGGCACGGGTGTGCCATGGAGGGCTGGCGGCCAAGCTCGAGGATGGGTGTCCGGCCGGCCCCTCAGAGCGCCGTTCTGCAGGAGAGGGACTTGGGCAGCTTTAGGACTGGTGTTTCCCTCACCTGGAGTGACAGCCCCGAGCTGACTGCGGGCAGAGAGCCAAGCTGGCTGCCCTGGGCCCTTCTCAGCCACGACCCAGCGGGCATGTTGCCGTGGCCAAACGCCACACCGATTTCCATGGTGGCCCCCCACCCACGAGCCAGGACCCCCAGTCCACCCCTCGGGCCTCAGCATAGCTGTTTTCACTTTGATTGAAAGAAGGAATCATTCCAAAGTGCTTTATTATTTTCTAAATGACCTTTTTTGCAAAAAGAGGTGGCTCAGCCCTGGTTAAAGATCAACACTTCTTCGCTGCGATGATGATGATGATGATGGCGGTAAGGAGAGCTGCCCCCCGACCCCTGGGGCTCACTGCGTAACCGGGTGTGGCTTAGAAATGAGGACACAGAAATGCCACCGTGGAGGCCTCTGAAGAGAGACCTGTTCCCCCAGGGCAGGCCGTCAACTCGGACTGTCATCTGGTCCCGAAAGCCTGATGCCCACCCCCCACCCCCCACCTCTTTCCTTCCCCTCCCGGCTGTGGTTCTAAACTCTGGTTTCTCCTTTAGCTGCCGTGATCTGACGGGCAGGACTGGGCCCCCCGTCACCTCTGTCCCCGGGGTCCACTCCAGTCGGCTCTGGAGCAGCCCCTCCCCCTTCAGTCTCCAAAATACGAGCTGCTCCTATAATTTTCTAACTTAAAAAGTGTATTCGTCCAAAGTCTGGAGAGTAAGAACATCAGGACGGTAGTGGGCATAGTGAGGGGGCGGATGATGGTCAATTTTAATGTTCCTTTTGCTTTGCTGCATTTCTGAAATGTCTACAATGGACATGCTTTTGACACCAGAAAAATAATCCAATTAAAAGTGAGTTGGGACCTTCAGGTGAATATTGCGGCTGAAGGTTTGCTAATCCGGCCGCCCACAGGTTTGTTCAGAGCCCCCACCCTCTCCCCTGATTCTGGGGTGACATGGGGGCCCCAGATCCAGTCCCGACATGGACGCAGCAGGACCCCCACTTCCCGGCCTCTTCCTGCTCGGGGGCCTGGGCAGCCCCGCAGCACCCAGGGGGGTCCATGGGCCCCGCTTTCCGGGCTGTGCGTCTCTCTCTCTGGAAGCTCAGGAAACCTCCCCCTGCCCCGGGCCTCTGCTGGAGCCGTCCCATTTCTTTTTAATGGTGCCTCCCTGTTTTACTAAAGTTTTTTATGACAACGTAGAGACACGGATAGACTCCAACAAAAATGCGATCTCTACGGAATCATTCTCTCCTGGAGCCTCCTGACAAATGTCCCCCCGTGGGGGTGTTTACATGTATTTCGGGGAGGAGCAGGGTTGTCTCTCGGCCTGGCTGGTGGCCCAGTCGCTGAGCTCTATTGCCGCAGCACCGTGGCCCTGGGGTGCCGTGTGCCGGGCAGCGAGGGGCTCAGGGTGATGTGCGACATGGAGACGAGAAGTGATTCTTTCCCAGGCAACCCCCCTGCCCCTTGCCTTGGTGACAGACGAACCGCTGCTGCCCCCAGAGCCGGGCCGTGGGGTCACTCATGGAGGAACTGCTCCGCAGCTCCCGCCTGTCCCCGCCCAGCCCGAGGAGCGGGACCCCCGGGCCTCACCCCACGTGGCTGCTGGGTCGGGGTATTGGCCTCCCTCGATCCAGCTTCGTGACCCACGAGCCGCCTCCAGGGCCCGGGGCTGGGCGCTGTTGCAGCGTAGGGGTTGTTTTCAGTTTTTGGTGGGGTGAGCAGGGAGCAAGTGGTCCTGCAGAGGAAGGGGTGCTACCTCACACCTCACCCCAAAATTAACTAAAAATGGGCCTAAATGTAAAATGCTAAACTGTAAAATATCTAGAAAAAACCATATGAGAAAATCCATGGGACCTTGTGTTTGTGACGAGTGTTTACGTACAGGGCCAAAGGCACAACCCGTGAACGAAAAAATAGACAGGCTTTATTAAAACACATCGGCTCTGTGAAAGGCACCGTCAAGAGAAAGAAAAGATGAGCCACAGCCTGGGGAAATATTTTCAAAACGTGTATCTGTTAAAGGACTTGCATGCAAAATGTACAAACGAATTATAAAGCTCAACAGTAAGAAAACAGATAACACAATTATAAAATGGACAAAAGATCTGAACAGACACATCACCAGAGAAGATACTGGTGGCTGAGGGGCACAGGGAACACTGTGCGGCATTAGGGAAATGCAAGTTAAAACAAGGAGCCACCACCGCCCCGGTGGGAAGGGCCGCGACCCGGTTAGCCCGACCACAGCGTGTCGTAACCAACCTCAACCTTTGTAAAACTTACGTAAAACGCTTCATACAAATAGTTATAGGAGTTTTTTTTTTTAATTGCCATAAGATGGCAGCAGCCGGTTTGTCCTGCAACAGGTGAATGGATCCCAGCGTGGTGTTCCCACAGAACGGAACGCTATGCAAAGATAAACCCATGTGAAAACATGGGTAAGGGGATGAAAGCTGAATACTTACTGCTTGCTGAAAATGGCCAGTCCATGAGTGTGATGCTCTAGAAGAGGTAAAGAGTAAAGAGATGGTAACAGACCAGTAGTTTGCAGGGATTTAGGGAGCAGGACTGATGAAGGGTGAAGCCCGGGAGATTTTTTAGGGCGGGAGCACTGTTGCATACAGGATTGAAATGGTGAGAACAGGACACAGTGCGTTTGTCACCGATGGAGGTCTGCATCATGCAGTGTGAGCCTTAATGTGTGCAAATTTAGAAAGTCATTTAAGAGGCCCCGGGAGCCCAGGACAGACTGCCACCGGCGACGGAAGACCCAGCTCTAGCGTGGATGTGCGGTAGCACCAACACGTGACATACGCTCTCGTGGGGGTGTGTGTGTGGGGGGGTGCAGGGAGCTGGCCCCCGTCGGCCTGGAAAGGAGAGGAGCCTGTGAGACCAGCGCCCGGGGAACCGTAGCCAAGCCACGCATGCTGGCTGGTGAAGTTAATCCCGAGGCAGCCGCCGGGCAGCGCAGGCCGTCGGTTTCCCCGCCGCGGGGAGGCTACACGCAGGCAAGGGGCTGCAACCGTCCACGCGGCTCTGGCTCGGAGATGCCAGGAGGAAGCCGTGTTTCGCTTCAGGTGGCCGCCGGCGATGCCGAGGACGGATTACAGGCATGGGGGGTGGGCGGTGCGCACGGACTTCCCTGCTCCGTCTGCCGGGCGCCCAGAGGACGGACGCCTGGGGACATCGGGCACCTGGGGGCCCAGGTCTCAGCGCCGATGAGAAGAGCTGGGACATCTTGGAGTGATGGCAGGGGGCCCGTGAGATAAGGCGGTCAGGCCTGGGAGGGCCGGGAAGTGAGAACCCGATGCTGGGGTGGCGGGTGGGGGCCAAAGGGGCGCATGGCAAGAGCTGGAGCACGTGAGCAGCGGTGCAGAGGCACAGGGCTCCAGACGGCCACGTATAAGGTAAACACCCGTGATTCCTAATGGATTCATAGCAATGATGGAAAAATCAATAAATCCCCAGTGCGGAAGGCTTCCGAAAAATTTATGTCTGTAAACAAGGTAGATTATGTAGCGAATCACTCCCCACTCCCTAAATCTAGGCTCTGCACAGCGACTTCCCTCCAGGGAAGGGGGAAAGAGAAGCCCATGCCACAGCCAGGTGCTCAAGGTCAACATCGTGGCCGTAAGTCATGCTGGCGGGACAGACAGACGAGAAAGGCAGGTCGCCCCCAGGGTCTCCCTCCCCCAGCCCCGTAAATCTCAGTTTAGGAAGAGTCCACGAAATCCCTGCGAGGACATCAGAAACAGGGACGTCTGAGAGACTGAGACGTGACGATGGAGCGCCATGCAGCACCCCCGCGACAGTAAAAGGCAAATCTAAGGGTCTCTGAAGAAATGACGGACTTGAGTTAATGACAACATGCTAATATGGGTTCATTAACTTGGACAAATGTGCCCGTGTAAGACATCAACAACAGGCAGACTAGACGTGAGGTATTTGGGAACTTGCTTTGCTGTCTTTTCAACTTTTCTGGAAATCTTGAAGTTACTCTGAAATGAAAAGTTTATTTTTTTTAAAAAAAGCATCTCCTCTTCCTCTTTATCCCCTCCTCTCCCCCTCCCCTCCCCCTCCCTTCTCTTCCCCACCCCCATCCCTTCCTTTAAAAAGAAGGAGAACTTCATACGTGTTTACCGCACCGTGTCACCCCAGGTCTCTCCTGCTTTACCCGACACCGTGCTGTGCACAGACGGGCAGGCAGGGCCGGGCAGCGGAAGCAGCCACCGAGGTGGCCGCGGGATGTGCAGGGTCCCCGGATGCGCACGGCTTCTGCGGGGTCCCCCGCACCCCACCAGGCCCATCTGCTGGCCTCTGCTCACAGGCCATTTGGGCACAGCGGGAGCGCTGAGCTTCTGCTCGAGACGTGGCCTGCAGGTAGCAACGATGCCTCCTCTTGAGAAGAAAGCAGGGAGCTGGCAGCGGGGCTGGGTTCCCTCCTGTCCGTGAAGCTGTCCGGACACTGCTCATCATCTGCCTGCACCAGGCTCTGGCCCAGGGCCCGGGGTCATGTGGTCAACCTCGGAGGGGAAGTGTGTGGAAGGGAGCCGGCGTCCGTTTTCAGAGGAGGGCAGGGGTCTAGGAAGTGTGCGGAATGCAGACCCGCTCTCCTTCTCCCTCAGGCCTGTCCACACTGGCCCCAGCAGAGGTCCCGTGTCGGGGCCAGGACACGCCCAGGGCCGGTTCCCTGTGGCCTCACTCGCGGCCGGGCGCCACCTGCTTTTCGCGTGAGTGGGAGCTTTGCAGATCCCAGAGGACACCTGATGTGCTCAGGAAGGTGTCTGTCCCTTACCCCCAACCTGTTCTCTGCACCGAGTGGGGACAAGGGACTCTCCGCTGGGGGAATAAATGTCTCTGGGGCACTGGGGGTTGAGGTTTCAAGGAGCTGAGATCTGCATGGGCTGATGAACCCCAAA
This sequence comes from Bradypus variegatus, assembly GCA_004027775.1. NCBI lineage: Eukaryota > Metazoa > Chordata > Mammalia > Pilosa > Bradypodidae > Bradypus > Bradypus variegatus. The sequence goes on from PVKY010005796.1 coordinate 13,930, forward strand.
TCTCCCATCAGCCCCTCCCGGCCACAAGCCCTTCCTTGCTGTGCAGACGGACAGCAGCTGGGCTCGTCTGTCGGCTGCTGTGCTCCGTGCTGCCTCAGTGGCTGGAAACAGGCCCATCGCTGAGATCTAAATCACACTAAGTGGAGGTCACTCCTGGGGGCAGGCCTGTCGGCTGGCAAGATGAAGCCGGGGACGGACGGCCCAGAGGCTGCCCCCACCCCGGGGAGCTTCCAGGGAGCCGCCCTGCAGGGGCTGGGGCCCAGGCTCCCCTGTGGCTTGGAATTCTTGCTGGCCGCCCCCCTGCCACTGGCTTTTCCAGAGTGCTGGTGCACCCCGGTGGGGAGCTGCGTCGAAGTGGGCTGTGCCAGCGGCCCACTGGATGTCTGCTCTCCTGCCTGGCGCCAGGCCACCCTGCTGTGAGGTCACTGCCCAGAGCAAAGCCCGCACCCCAATCCTTTCTGGAGGTGGCTCGATTCTGGAAGAACGGTTTCCTGCAGCCCGTTACCCAGTGCTGTTTGTTTTATGTCCACCTGCAGGGCCGGGAAGGAACCTGCTGCCCAGGGCTGCCCCTAAAGGGACATACGGAAGCTGCCTGCAGCTCCACGCTGGCCACTGCGCCTTTGCCACCACACGCCGTCTTGTCCTCTACACCCCGGCTCTGTGCGCGAGAGGCCAGGCCCCAATCTCAAGAGGACCTTGTGCAACTCGATAGGTTCTCTGTCTTTACCAGAGCCCCTGTGTGCCAGGTTTGACTGCACCCTGTTCGGCGAGTGCCTGTGGCGTGCGTCTGGGACAGGGTGGCCTGGGAGGAGGGGGGCAGGTGCATGGATCCCCTCTTTCTTCTCCCCCTGTACCTCCCCTCCTCCTTTCAGAAACCGCAGGACGCTGCTCTTGACAGAGCCAGGGCTCTCCTCATCAGGGGGAATGTCCAGGGTCCCCTTGGACCACGTTAGAAGAGACACTCTGCTGGCTCAGAGAAAACTGGCCACATGCCCGTCACCAAGCCTCACCCATGCTGGGGATTGCCGCCGTCACCCCTGCCCCCCCCTCCTCGCAGCCCCAGCAACCCTCCTCCTCCAGGAAGCCTTCTCAGCCCTCTCCCTCTTTTCGCACTCCTCCCAGAAGCCCCTCCCTGAGCACGGCGTGGTCTGGCGAGAGCCTAAACTTGCCCCTGTGCTGAGAGGGCCCCTCGGACCCCCCTCTGCACACGTAGGGGCTGGGGGTCGGGCACAGCACCGTGGACCCGCGCCCCGGCCTGGGCGCCGGCTGCTCTGGAAGCTCCCTGACCCTGGAGCTGCCGTCCCACAGACACGGGCTTCTGCGGGGACCCGTGACTCAGCTCCGGGCTCGCTTTTTTTCATAACAATCAAAATGCTTTTGAGAACCTGGAAGCAAATTGCACAACCGTTTTGCTTATGGATCTGCACGTGGTTTCTCAGAAAGATCAACCCAAATCTGCCCCGTCCTCCTTCTCAGCCCAGGCTGCACCTCCCACCTCACCGGGGACAGGGCCGAGCGGTCCACGGCTGGTTCATGTTTGCGCGATTCTATTTCTTGAGTACAGATAAATATTTTTACTAAAGGAGTTGTGGGCTAGCAGAACAACCATGTATAAAATACAAGATTCCATACACCACCCTGTTATTAATGCCTTGCATTGGTGTGGAACACTGGTTACAGTTGAAAAAAAACATTTTTATAAATGTTCTATTAACTGTAGTCCGTGGTTTAAGGCTCACTGTTTGTGTCGTGTGGTTTCATGGATGTTTTAAAAAACTTATTCTAGCACCACACTTACAGCGTAACCTTTCCCCTGTGTCTGATTCATTTCAGCAAGGTTGCCAAGCACAAGCAAATGAAGGGTCTCCGACAAGCAATCTCTGGGAGCTCCATATCCACATACAAAAGAATGGAGTTGCATCGGCCCCACTCCCGTCATGTGCAGAAATTCACTTAAAATGGATCGGGTACCTAAACATAAGAGCTAAAACCGTGAAATTCCTAGGAGATAGCAAAGGGGCAAATCTTCATAACCTTGGACTTGACACTGACTTCTTAGAAATGGCACTGAAAGCATGGACACCAAAAGAAACCATGGTTAAATTTGACCTTTTCAAAATTAATAACTTGCGTGCCTCAAAGGACATTATATGAAAGCAAAAATACAATCTACAGAATGGGAGAAAATAGTTGTAAATCATAAATCTGATAAGGACTTAAAATCCAGAACATATAAAGAACTGCTACAACTCAACAACGAGAAGACAACCCAATTCAATTTAAAATGGGCAAAACTCTTGACGGACATTTTTCCAAAGAAAATATACAAATGGTCAGTAAACATGTGAAAAGACTCTCGTCATTAGTCATTAGGAAAATGCAAATGAAACCCACAATGAGGTATCATTTCACAGCCACAAGTATGGCTATTATTTTTAAAAATGCAGACTAACAAGTGTTACAGGGGCTGTGAAGAAACTGGGGCCCTTGTGCCTTGCCGGTGAGAATGCAGAATGGCCCAGCCACTGTGGAAAGCAATAGCAGTTCCTCAAACAAATAGAGAATTATCATACTACCCTGCGCTTCTACTCGCAGAAGAACTGAAAACAGGGACTATAACAGAAACTTGTACCCAGCACACTCCAGGCAAAAGACGGACACGACCTGATGCCCATCGGCGGATGAAAGGATAGACAAAATGGGGGACACGCGCACAGCGGGATGTTCGTCGTGGAAAGGAAGGAATTTCTGAAACCTGCGATGACATGGGTGCACCCACTTAGTTTCAGGAACTAAGTAGGATGGCGTTGGGTCAGGGCTGCCGTCACGTTGAGTGAAGCAAGCACAGCACCACGGGCAGACACTGCACAATTCCACTTAGATAAAATATCCAGAAATAGCAAATTTATAGAAATGAAAAGTGGATTAGAAGTTACTGGAGACTGGAC
>PVKY010005797.1:0-16876 GCA_004027775.1 Bradypus variegatus
TGTAGTAACTCTGCCCTCCACCATGCCTGCCTGGTAACCTCTATTTTACTCTCTCCAAAAACTAGCCTCCAATTTCCTGCTAATTTGGGGGCAGCACAGTCACCAGCTGTGCAAGGGGAAGTGTGGGCCTAACTGCTTACTAATTAGACTTCCAGGAGGACCTGTCATCACTGTTCCTGGTGGTGGGGGGATGGGGGTCTCTACTCACCCCTGTGACATTAGAATTCCATGACTTTTAGTCTGTTAAGTCTCCTTCCTTTTGCCCATCTGGTTTCCAAAGTTCCAAATTGTATTGTTGTCTCTTCTTAGTCTCATCACTAGACTTGAATAGTTCACAGGTTGAACAACACAAATTGATCTAAATATGACTATTTCCTCTTCTTGTTCTGTGTGCAGATTCAGTGTGGTTATACACACATCCAATGCTTTCAGGTCACATTTATTATTTTATTAAAGCTGTGAAAATTCTGTTAATAAACATACCCACCCTGAACTGTCTGAGCCATTTAGCACCCTCATTAAGCTTTCCACAAGAGCACACTGGCCTCCCCTCCAGCTCGGTTACCCACCACTGCCCAGCCCACTGGATGTGCCATCCCTGCTTGCTCTAAGGTTCCTTTGGGGCAGGGTGGCAGGGAGTCTACCCTGGGGCCTCCGTCAGCAGGCGAGGGCAGGTAGGCAGGTGGCAGCACCTCGGAGGCCAGGTAGTCCCTGACTTCCTCATTTCACTCGTCCGTGCCCTTTCCTTACAATCCTGTTACTGTCTTTCTCCCCCCAGCTCTGTTTTGTGATGTTTTGGACCCCCAACGTTTCTGAGAAGATTCTGATAGACATCATTGGAGTGGACTTCGCCTTCGCAGAGCTCTGTGTTGTTCCGTTGCGTATCTTCTCCTTCTTCCCAGTTCCAGGTAGAGTGACCCTCATGCACCATTACATCTTCTTTCTTTAGAAATGTTTGCAATCATGTTACAAACAAAAATGTAAACTTTCACAGTGGATTAGAGAGATGCAAAGACATTAGCCGGTAGATTGAAAGTTCAAGAACTGAATCAAATCAGAATGGTTGTGTTTCTTTTACATTACAGAGGTTGCAAACACAGCAAAAAGAAAGTAGATCCAAAGGGATCACCCAGGTTTTCTTAGGATTTGGGGGTGAGTGGGCAACAGAACTGTTCTGTGTCATGATGGTATTGCTAATTCCACAAACCTCTGCATGCAGTAAAATCCATAAAACTGTATACCAAAAAAAAAAAAGGGTCAGTTTTACTGTATGGTAATTTTTAAAAACATACAGTAAAAAACGTAGAGTGACCTTACTGCTAAAACTTGGAAGTGCAACAGAAGGCAAAGGGCTGCTGGAGAAAAGAAAATCCAGGGGCAAAGCTGAAGCTGATGGCAATGGCCAGAAATGAAAATGCCCAAAGCCAACAGGTAAGCCAGTTAGAAAATTCCAGACTGACATAGAGCTGTACAGAGTGAGGTCATTTCTCTTGAACGAGAAAAGCAGGATGCAGGCTGGTTGGTTATATACTGCTGCTTCTGTAACAAGCGTATAGCATGTGTATGTGTGTCTGTCTATGATATGCGTATGGAAATACTGGCTCATCTGCAGACCATTTCTAGATCTAGCTCACCAGCTAGGAGGGTGGTTGCCCCTGGGGAGCAGGACTGGGGCTTCGGAAGTCAGGAATGGGAGGGAAACCTTCCTTTTACTGATTCCCTTTGCACCTTTTAAATCTTGTACCAAGTGCCTGTAGTTACCTATTCAAGAAGTAATTGCAAAAACAAAACAAAACAAAAACCACCTAAAGCGAGGAGTCGGGGTGCACAAAGCAGCTGTCCGCTATCCAATTAAGAGAAGGAGCCGTGGGGTACGAGGCTGGGCTGACAGTGGGCCCATCTGCCACGCTGTCCTGTCCTTTAGACCCCAGGTGGACTCGCAGACACCGAGCCCTCCAGAGCAGGGGTGCGCAGGTGTCCCCTCCTGGGCTGTCCCCGCACATGTCACCTCCTGGGCTGTGGCAGAAGCAGACGAGCTAGGACCACAGCAGTGGGGCTGTGTCTGGTCTTTGTTCCTGAGTGACTCTGGAAAGTGACGCCGCCTGAGGGACCGTGCGTGTTGGACATTATTTCCCAAAGCCTGATCCAGCCCGATGGGAGCAGGCTGATGCCCCGAGAGCTCAGGTGGGACCGGCCTGCCCGGATGCCCAGTGGGCCTTTAACCTCCTCACCTGGCACTGCCCGGCCTCCAGCTCCCGGCGTGTGGGCCAAGCCCGGGAGCAGGCACCTGGGGCAGCCTCGGCCTCTCCCGGGGCTGAGCCTCAGTGGGGCTTTCTGTGCCTGTGGGGACAGGGTGCAGCATGTGAGTGCAGGGCTCTCACCCATGGGAAGTCACATCCTTCCAAACAAACTGACCCTGGAAACAAGCTTTTCTCCCCAGAATGAGCACTTCCTCCTCCCCAAGGAGCCTTTGTCTGATGCCGGCTCCTCGTGGGGTAAAGGACCCCCCACCCTCCCTCCCACCAGCCCCTCCTGCGGCTAAAGGAGCATCCCCTCCGCCTTCTCCAGGTGCAGCCCCCAGGCCCTGAGCTTTGCTTAACCCTTCCCAGGTTCAGGGCAGTCCTTACTGATAAGGCAGGTGGTGGCCGTTCCCAGCCACGGCCCCTCAGTCCTTCGCTCGGTGACCACAGGGCGCCCTCCCCACCTTGCACCCAGACCCCAGTGGCCATGGCAGGGCCAGAGCCCCTGCGCTCCTGGGGTTCTCCAGTCCAGATGGTGTGACGACGTGGGAAATACGATGCAGGGTTACTGCAAAACATCAGAATGTCAGAACGAAGGGCAGGGGTCAGAGGTGGCAGCAGCGGTGACTGGGTGCACTGGCTGGTGACGGGCAGTGGGGCATGGCTGACGGCCCTTTGCTCTCCCGCAGTCACCGTGAGAGCCCATCTCACCGGTTGGCTGATGACTCTGAAGAAGACCTTCGTGCTGGCCCCCAGCTCCGTGCTGCGGATCATCGTCCTCATCGCCAGCCTTGTGGTCCTGCCCTACCTGGGGTACGTGGTTGGGGGCCTTGGGGCGGCACCTTAAGCCAGCCTCCAGAGGGTCCCCTCGGCACCCCCGGCACATCTCGATTAGAAGTGCAGCGTGGGCGCCCTGCCGGTCTGCCCAGGCACCAGGCGGGAGGCTGCTAAGATCCATTCTAGAAAAGTACTTTGGAGTCAGGTCTGTGTGCAGGTGACATTCGCTGAGCACGGACAGTAAAGCAGGCACCAGCAGGGCTCTGCAAATCCACTGGGTACACTGGTGGGCAGATAAACACAGTGGGGAGGATAAGTCCTGGCCCTCAGGGGCTCCCCATCTCCCAAGGAAGGGGGGCATAAGTCAGCGTCTCAAACAAACAGAAAACTCCACCGAACAGCCACCACCAAAGAGTGGGAAGTGCTGTGAGAGCAGGCATGCGGGGATGTGCCCAGTTGGCACGTGGCCGAGCTGGGACCCACAGCGGGCAGCAGCGAGCCAGGTCCCTCCCTGGGGGCCTGCCCAGCCCTGAGTTCACCGGGTGCAGCCCTCACCAAAGCCTGGAGAGTGCAGGTGGCCTCACCCCTCCTCGGTGTCTGCACATTTCCTGGATTTGAGTGGTCAGGTGGGTTTGGGTGTTGACTCTATCTGCGCCATGGCTTGGCTTTAACAGGCAAATCACCCTCATGTTCTCATCCCCAGGGTGCATGGAGCCACCCTGGGAGTGGGCTCCCTCCTCGCAGGCTTTGTGGGAGAATCCACCATGGTCGCCATAGCAGCTTGTTATGTCTATCGGAAACAGGTAAGAGACGGTGGCGACAGAGCCACCCTCTGCCATGGCTGTGACAGCCCCACACAGGTGGGTGGAGGGTGGGGCTGCACACAGGGGGGTGGGAAGGTGGTGCTGCTTTACAAACGTCCCCTATGGTAGGTCACGCAGGTCTCCGGCTCCCCATCATGCCGAGGCCTGTGCCTTGCATGGGAAACCCCAGGGCCAAGGCTGTTTAGCCCCCCGCCAGGCCTCGGTAACAAGATGGGGTCTTATTATTATGTAGGTTATTCTTCACACCCTGCCTTGTTTCAAAAGGCAGTTTTATTTCTCAGGAGAGACAACAAAAAGGATATATGTCTACAATCCTACATTCTAGTGTCACCTCTAGAGAATTGAAAAATGTAGAAACTAAATAACTGTTTTGACCATGTAGGAGAATCCTGAAAGGTTGTTTGCAACTAAATTCCTCCCTAAGTCCTTGTATGTTCAGACTTTATTGCTAAGTGTCTCAGCTCGCCTGGCTGCTATGACAAACACCACACCCTGTGGACTTAACCAGCAGATTACTGGCCCATGGCTTGGAGGCAAGAAATCCAGCACTGAGGTGTTGGCAAGGCCAGGCTTCCTCCAAAGTCTGTAGGGTTCCTGCCATCCTCTGCCACAAGGCGATCTGTCTCTTCCCGTGTCCTGTGGTTCCTGCTTCCGCATCCAGTTTCCTTTGCTTATAAGGACGGCAGCCACATGGGATCAAGGCCCCCTCATTCAGCTTGGCCTCCCCAAGTAGGACCCTGGAAGGTCCTGAGAACAGATGGGGTCACACCCCAGGGCCAGGGTCGGCCTTGAGCCTGTTTTCCTGGGGGGCCTGGAGCAGGACACGGAGGCATCCTGAAGAAGCTGTTTGGAAGGAGGAGGGGCAGCCACGCTGTGCTGCCTTGTCGAGTGAGGTGAAGGCTGGGACTGGATGAGTGAACTCGGCCACGCAGAGGTCATCGGTGGCCTTGCCCGGGTCCCAGCCTGGCGGGGGTGGCAGCCCAAGGAGTTTTGTCTGAAGGGGCTGAGAAGCGTGGGTGTGCGTTTCTGGAAGCCGATGAAGAGGGGATGCTGACTGCCTGGGGCTGGCCCAGGAGGCAGGAGGCACCAATGGTGAGGAAGAAGGAGGGCTATGGACCCCCCTGGTTCCCACAGGAGGAGGTGGCTGGGAGCTGGGCAGGGATGCCGTCTCCTAGCAACAGCGTCTCCTGGCAACGGTCCAGGCACAGATGAGTGGCAGGAGGGAGCTTTCGTAAGTGCTTTTCTGATAAAGTGGTGAGCTCAGTCACCAGCTGAGACATTGGAGTTCTGGAAGAGGGAGTACGTGGCATCGTGGGCCAGGAGAGGAGCACAGCAATGGGCAGGAGAGCTGGCAGGGGGCAGGCACCTGATGGCCCACACCCCCGTGGAGAGGAGAACGTGGGCAGCCTGGGGTCCTTCCCAGCCATGGCGGCTGTGTGGGCACAGGCCAGAGCGGGCACAGGTTTACATCGCACTAAGGTCGGGGTTTGCCTGGCAAACATGATCAAAGGAAAGAGGGGCAAGGAAGTGGCTCTAATTAACAGCCCCTTAATGTAAGCTCATTAAAGAGGAGAGAGGACATCCGGAATGCGAGTGGCACCCAAGAGCTGGAGGGGACATGGGTTGTAGGAGCGGAGTCCTGAGGGAGGGGTCAGGAGAGGCAGGTGTGTCGCCAACCCTGGAAGGAGGAGAGGCCCAGGCATCCAGAGGGGGCAGCGTGGCTGTGAAGTCACCAGGAACTGGGACAGGGGAGCTGGAGAGGCTGGCGGTGACCCCAGAGCCAACCCAGAGGGACTGAGAGTGGAAGAGGGGGGACCTGGGGAGAACATGAGCTCCCAAGCTGGGGGATTTAAGGAGGAGAAGGGAAAATAGTCCAGAGTGGCCAGGAAGGGGAAGGAGGTGAACACAGCCACCATCTAAAAGGCTGCAGGGAGGCCAAACCCAGGGCCTTGCCAGCGGCTGCGGTGAGTTCCAGAGGGCACGGTGGGAGGGCGTTCCAGGAGGGGTGGCATCCCCTAAAGTGCCCCACACACAAAAGTAAGGCTGAGCAGAGATGCAGGAGCAAGATTTGGTGGCTTGATCAGGTCGGCCCCACATCACCCCCCCACACACACACACGCACCATAAACGAGCTCCAGGCCTGCACCCAGCGCCGCCCCCTCCCTGCTTTTCGCTCTGCTGTGACGCGTCCCTGCCCACAGCCCCTGGTTGATGGGTCTTCTTTGGCCTAGAAAAAGAAGATGGAGAATGAGTCTGCCACAGAAGGGGAAGACTCCGCCATGACTGACATACCCCCTGCAGAGGAAGTGACGGACACCGTGGAGATGAGGGAGGAGAACGAGTAGGGGCCCAGGACGTCACGCTCACCATGGGGACAGGCAGGGTGACCCTCGGGCATGAGTTTTTCTCCCCTCGTTTTCCGTTCCTTCTTTCAGTTTGGTTTGGTTTGGGGCACTACAGAGGCCTTAATTGAGAGGTTTCGCATGACGTCTCCAGCGTGCTGGGTATGCTCACAGCCACGTGGGGGCCCAAGGAAAAGTCTTTGTCGTTGCTTTGTAAAAACAAAAAAAAGTTGAATTTGTTCCCCTGCTTCATGAAAACCCCCAAGACATGGCTGCCTCCCAGTAGAAGCTGTCCCCTCCTCCACTGACCTGTCACTTGGAACCAAAGGACTGCATGGGCCATGACCACAGGCACCCCCCACCCCGGCCCTTTCCGTTTCTCTTAAGAAGTCAACGGGTGACTACTCGGCTTTCTCTGATTCGCGTGACAGTACCGTGGCTGTGCAGACAGAACGGGGTGGGGTGGGGCCTGTCACATTTCCCTTCAGCCATGGAGTTAGCAACTGCCTCCCACCCAAAGGCAGCGCACCGAGCTGTGGGCTGCACCCCAGAGGAAGAGGTGCCCACGGAGCAGCTTCCAGATGCCACGGGAGCTGCAAACTGGCACGATCGAATGATAGCATGTCATTTTGCATTTGTCTAGGGTCAAGGTGAGGTGTCAGTTTGCACACCCCACTGCGTATACACAAAAGCTAACATTTTAAAGGGGTCACGAAACCACATCTCCAAATTTCAGCCTTCCCTTGCCCGACCTTTCCTGAAGACTTGGTTTTCACATACCTTTCCTGCAGGTGGCACTCAAGTGAACTGGATGGAGCATGCTAACATTACATTTTAGTTCTAAAGTGAACTGAGGCTTTGAGTCATAATCTAGCCATCTAATGCCAGGGTGCCACACTGCAGCATTCGAAGTAGATTCATTACCTGGTTCTGCCGTCCTTCCTCTTAACTGTGCGGTACAAGGAATTCAGGGTGTCCCACGGTACGTCCCTCTCACGCCACGCAATAAAGCAGGACATTCGATAGACAGTATCAAGAGTCACTATGTGATATTCCCTGAATTGAAACATTTGAAATCCATTTAGTGCAGTATATTTTTCTAAGTTTTGGGAAGCAGGTTTTTTTCTTTAAAGATTAGGAACACAAATTCTTGATTTAGCCAAAACTCAGACTGAAAGAACCTAAACAAACAAAAAAAATATTTTAAAGATATAAATATATACTGTATATGTTATGTAATTTATTTTAGGCTATTATACATTTCCTATTTTCACATTTTCAATAAAATGTCTCTAATACAATACGGTGATTGCTTGTGTGTTCGACATACCTGCAGTTGAAACGTATTGTATCAATGAACATTGTACCTTGTTTGCAGCAGCTTTACAAAGTGTGTCATTTGTATATAAATGTAAGAGTTGGTAAATTATGAGAGAACTATTTTTCATTATGGGTAAAAGGGGTATAAATTTGTCAGCTGGTGTACAAATTTTGGAAATAGAATATAACCTGGAAGAGCAAAAAAAGAAAAAAAAGAAAGGAAAAGGCAGGCCTTTTGTGTTTATTTTTTCAGTACTGTGTAATCATATTAGTCCTCAAAGAAAAAAATAATTTAAGGACATAGTCGGCTGTGAACATAACAGGGCTGCGTTTCTGGAACACCAGTTTCTGCCAGCTGTGCCTGCATCGGGTAACGTCCATAAGAGCATCCTCATGGTGATTTTTCCTCCATAGGAATGAATCCAGAAAATTAAGACGCATAGTTTTGGGGTGATCTAAGATTTCAGAGGGTAAAAAAAATTTAATTGTGTTGATTTTTTTAAAGCACATGACTAGAAAATTAAACAGTGGTATTTTTTTTTAACATTTGTGTGGGATTGAAGTTTAAATTGAAAAAGCAAGTTATTCCCCCTAAATTGAGGAAAGATCAACTAGAAACTCTTCTTTGTGCAACCAGAACATGTCATGACTCCAGGGCCACCTTCTGTGATGAAGAGGGACAGGCTGTGATACTTTTGTAAGAATTTCCGAGGACATGCGGCAGCAACGCCAGCCCAGTCCATGACTGCAGAGCCGGGATTATGCAGGACTGGCTCACACTTTCACCCTGAAGCAGACAATCCTCCATCCGTTCCCTTTGCCTGGGCTGCTGAGGTCCCAGCCTGACATACACCTTGGATTCAGAAGCGACACTTGGAGCCTGCATGGTCTTCTGCTTCTGTCCTAACCGGGAAGTCCATCATCCCAATTGACAGGGAGGGAGGTCTAACCAGGAGAGCGGGGCACTTCGCCGGCCCACTTTTTAGAGATGTCAGGGTGATCCTTAGACTCTGCTGACCAAAGAAACATGTTTTATTCTTTATTGCAAGTCATTCAGCCAATAGCTACATCAGAAGGGCCTCCTATCAAGGGCAGGAAAAGACCAGGTGCGAACTTTCTGAACGTTCAGCGATTGCTCATAGATAAATAGAGTCTAAAAATACGAGGGCATAAGGGCAGTTCTGAATTTAATGCTGCCAAATGTGTTTGGGCAGCTCATAGCGTAGCCTTCTCTTGTGAGGATTTTCTCCAGACAATCTGGGTGAGAGCATCTTCTTTTGTGGGGTCCTTCTTTGATTTTTTTGAAGGGCACGTAGGTAGGATCTCAGCGGCATTGGTCATCAGAAAGACATCCAAAAACAGCAGAAAGAACCGTACTGGGCTTGCTCTAGGGAAGTGGTGCTGGGACTGGACCTGCTGGCCACGGGTCTCAGGGAGTGTCGAGATCGGCACGTTAGCAGGAAACTGTCACCCATTGTGGAGTCCCCAGTTTGGGCCTAGAGCACCACTGGGTGAAGGCCAGTCAGCCCCTCACCACTCACACCGGGCTGTCTTGTGCCAGAGCTACTCTTCTCTTAGTTTTCCTTTTTTAGTGGTAACAAGTAGTTTGCCTTTGGGAACGCCCACGGATGCCGTACCCTCAGAAATGGCAACTTCTAAGACTGGCTTGGATTTATCAGAATGGGGTAGAGTAGAGCTTCATCTCAATGGAAAAGCACTTCCACTTCCAGCTTGGCTTCCTCACAGTAACCAAGGGGTGCCCATGAGGAGGGAGACCGGCCACCCCACGTCCCTGTTAGTGGTGGAGCTGGGAAGTTCCCCGGACTCCAGTGTGTCCCCAGTCGGGGAGCGCCCCATGGTCCTCACAGCCCACCTCTTCCAGGTCTCCATTCCCCAAATAAGAAAAGTTATTTAATTGTATCTGCAGGGTAAGAAGTGAGAGAAGTAAACAGCTCCCTGCCCTTTCAATTGTTCCCCCTTTTGTGGTCTTGTGTTGCCTTCTGTTCTGGAGGGAAGGGAGAGAGGAACTTTTCATGCCCTTTCTCTCTAGAAACATTGATTTTTTAAAGACTCCTTGATTGGATCCTTTTTTTCCCCATCAATCCGAAGTGGGACGGGGGACAAGAGTAAGAATGTATGTTGCAAAATAGAAAGTATTTATATTGTCATGATTGCATTTTATTAACTTGAGAAATATTTTCTTTTATTTAAACATCTTTCTACTTCAGGAAATTTCTCAGCAGGCCAGGGCCCAGGACAGCCAGTGAGGTTTGGACCCGTGAGCCCCTCTCTCGGTTCTGACCAGTCACAGGCCAGGTGGACAATGTCTAAGCTTAGGCTGAAGCCGTTGTCCATCAAGCCAGTACACAGGACACGGGAAGGGGGTCTTTCATGCGCTAAACCCTGCCTTGTGTTGTTCTGGAACCAAAACTGGGAGGCAGCTGGTCACTAGGGCTTTGTAAGATGTGGGGATTTGTGAGTGTGGAGCTGTTCACTCAGCACATCCAGCCAGCTCCCCCAAACCTGCTACTCCCCAAAACCTGCCTTCCACGGCCAGCCACCTCCCACCAGGACCTCTCTGCTACATTTGCAATCATCCAGGGTCTCTAATGCTCTTTATAAAAAGCATTTGAGCTGTAGAAAAGCATGTTTTTGAGCAATGTGTTGGGTAAACATTTGGGATACTCCTCTGTGTGGTCATTTTGAATCCCTATTTCTGCAATTTGAAGCAGCAAAACATCATGTGACCCATCAGCTGATCTAACCACACATAAAACAGGATGTAGAGAAAATCTGAAGAAAAAACTTTAGAAAATGCCATGCTGCCTGCCTTTTCAAAGGCAAAACACCTAAAAATAACTCCACAAATGTTCCAAAAGGAGAGACACTTTATTGTGTGATCAAAATAACCCTGCTCCACTCACAAGTCAGAAAAGGTATAAAAAAATTATAGAGTTTACTGTCTGATCTCAAAAGGGAAAAATAATGAAGAGGGGATGGTGAGAGCTTGTTTTAGGTTACACTTTATTTTCTTCTCCAAGAGGTTAGAATTATTAGCTATTACAAATCTCTGCTAAAGATAGCACCAAAGATGGGCTTCCTGGATCATTAAAAAATAAAAATTCGCTTTACCAAGTCCAAGGGTTCCAGGAAAGTTATAGCCAATACCTTCAGAAATATTTAATTTTATTGATAATTTTTTTCTCTGCTACATTTGCAATCATCCAGGGTCTCTAAAAGATTGCCTAAGCTACATGCACTTTTATAGATGACTGTCAGCTATACGTAGACTCGGCACATGTTTTACATGGGACCTCTTTGTAAGTTAGGTTATGTAACTTAGAGTGTGCTTTACTAACAAGACCTGACATCAGCTTCTACAATACCTATATTTAAACAAAAGCGCACAAGAACTGGGGGCCCTTTTACACCCCCATCCCCCCAGAAATATAAATGGTCTCTTTTGATTAAAGAGGGGGGAGGAGGGAGATGGGGGCAGACCAAGTAAAAATGATTCGTCCATTCACTGTACAACTGCGTGGAGATTCAGTGAAATGGAGATTTAGAGGCACAAGTTCCCCAGTATGAACTGGGAAAAAGCAATGGTGCCTTCAGAGTCAAACACTTCAGCCAGTTCAGCTCTTGGGGTCCCTGAAGTGGGGGGTGATGGGAGCAGGCGGGGATCCACAGTGGGACCAGCCACTGAGAGTGAAGTTCAGTCCACCCTCATGTAACAAAGGAGGTACCGGGTCCACGTAACCACGCTAGTAGCCTAGCACCCCACTGCACCCCACCAAGCAAGCCTATTCCCCGGAGGCCACAGCCACAAGGCTCGCGGTGGTGGAGCCACTGCCCCTTGGCCGCCATGGCACACTGGCGTTTACTGAAGACACACAGATAAGGCAGATCTCTAAAGCTGGTGTGACCCAGGGGGCAAGTCCTGGAACTTCAGAAAACTTGTCAGAGCCACGCAGGAGAGATTCTGTTCCAAAGCAATAAGCCTGTACCCTGGCATTGAAAGAGCAGATCCGAGCAGGTGGCCTCGGGGCCTCTGTCACCCAGCGCTCTGGCCTCACATAGTTCAACCACACATCAAGAGGAGCAGGCCATCCTTGCTGTGGCTCCTTCCTGGCCTGGCACGCCATATGTGCTCCAGGACTTAGAGCGTGGCACGGAATTCTACAAAGGACGAGTAAAATTACCTCATTCCTCACTGCGGATCAGAACATTAGCAGAGATCCAGGATTCTGGTTTAACAAAATTAAGTCTACTACTGTGCGTCCTTTCTCCACATGTGCCGAGACTGTCAGTTTACAGACTTCTGTTTCACATCCATACCATGGGTTTCATTTAAACTGTTCAAACCAATCACACGGAGCTATGTGTGTGAAGCCTTTGATTAAAAATGACCACGAAGGTCCTTATAAAATGTTTATGTTGCATTTAAACAAGTGCTGTTTATGTATTTAATAGAGAGATGTAAGTTTTCACATTAAGAACATTTATATATGCTTTTTCCTTTTTGGTCTGTACTCTTGTATTGTCAGATAGCTTTCATACTCTAATTTTACTTCAAGTAAAGCTTAAACAGTTGGCATACGATCAAGATTGCTTTTAGTTTCTTTTCTTATTCTATTTCAAATTCTGCCTTCCATCTGACACCAGGACTCAATTTTGCCAAATTCTCTGCCACTATAAAACAAGGATCACCTTCCTTCCAGATTGCAATGATACATTCATCATTTCTGCTCAAGGCCTCATCAGAAGTATCTTTCGAGTCCATATTTCTACCAACGGTCTCTTCAAAGCTGTCGAGGCCTTTTCTATCAAGCTTCTCACAGTCCTTCCAGAATCTTCCCCTTATCCATTTAAAACGTGGTTCCAACATGTTTGGTATTTGCAAACTCAGAAGCAGCAGCACCCACTTCCCTGGTACAAAAAAACTTACTTGATTATCCTAATTCTGGCCACAATTTCCCTTTTTTCAAACTTTCATGAAATGTTAAAATGTCACCCTTTGTTTGCCTCAGTAGCTAAAACCTCCAACCACTGGGATATTTCTCTAAACACCATGTCTTACTTAAATACAACCTATTTCTCCAGGTTTTATTCAGTATTAAAATGAATATTTTCCATAACTTTGGTTATATTGAAAGTATTGCCCACAACCCCTGCAGCTGCTCACCACTCCTAAAATGGGAATCCCAGAATGACACAAGCATTTGTGAAGTCTGAGGAGCTGGGCCAAATGTGCCCCCAAATCCCTCCTGCCCAGTGTCCTGCAGCAATGAGATAGATGCTCATTCTTACCAACCTGTGAAAAGAATTCCTCTTTTTTAAAAAAGCAATGTCTAAACCACAGAATGATGGCTGTGAATTTAGCCTCCTCTTAAGAGCTTATATAGTCTATACACCTGTAATCAATAAGGATATAAACACTCTGCTGATGATCTGCTTGAGCCTGCATATCTTCTTTGCTGCTCAATTGTCTTTTACTCAAAGTCTCCATCTTGGTTCTCCATTATTGTGCCTTCCTTTTATCAAGCCTAATACCGGCTGTGCTTTTGGAGACAGAGAAGCTGTCTTCTCTTCATCCCCGGTAATGGTGTTGTGAGGTGTCTTCATGTCCCCAGCTATAACGTCAGGACTGTTTGGTTCCATGCTCTCTCCTGTGGGTGCAGTTCCCCCACAACAAATCTATAAACGTCATTGGACTGCTTTCAACAAAAGACCACCACCAGAGCTCTTACGGAACAAAAGGCTAACTTATGTTAGGCTCATAAACCCTTGAATCCAAAGAACAAAACAGAATTAACAAATGCAAAAATTATTCCCAAACTTTACATTTGATTGTGCACCTAATATCCCATCAGATCTTTCATGACTCTTGCACAAAGCTCCCTTGCTCTAAACAACAGTGGTCTGGAGAGCCAGCCGTAGCCAAGGGAGAGCCCCTCCCCAACCCGATCAGGACAGGGCCAAGTTCATGCGTGATCAGGTGAAAAAGCAACTGCTCCCCCATTCCCTAATTCCTGCTTGCTTCTGCCTTTCTTTCAAATGCTGCTCTACCCCCATTTCAGCGGGCAGCTGTTTCTCAATGCTGTTTAACTTCACCTCCTTTAGAAAAGAGCAAGAATGACCCCTGGACCCCAGCCCCAGGGGGGGTGCCAGTTCCCACCTTCCCAGGAATCCAGTTCTCATGCCCCCAGGGGCCTTCCCTGGGCCTGTCTCAGGCTCCAACTATATTCCAGGGAATCCCAAAGTCTGCCCAGCCCTGACGTGTTCCTGAGTTTCAGGCCAGGGCCCAAGGCCTTCCCTGCACACACACACACACCCGCCACACCATCTCCCCACGTCCCTGTCTGGGTGCTTCACACTCTCACCCACCCAGAACCCACTCCTGCTTCCACCCCTCCCTCATTCAAGTCACAAGCCTCATCGATCCCACCTCCCAGCAGCTCTCACATCCACCCTTCCCTCTCTGTCCTCCACAGTCCTCCTCATTCACTCAAGTGCTCCTGGTCACCTGGGCCCGGATGCCGCAGAAGCCTCCAGACGGCTTCCCTCCCCCGGGCTCATGGGTCCCCTGGACTACAGTGTAAATGTCACCTCCTCATGCTCCCTGCACAACTGCACAACCCCTCCCGGCAGCCTGACCCCACCACCTCACACTGCGGACAGACGGTTCTGGAATGCCCTGGCCTGAGAGCACCCTGCTTTGCCATGGCCCTGGCTCGCACTCCAGGCAGTGGCTTGCTGCAAGGCCGGCCCCGGGCTTACTTGAGCCAGCACCAGCCTCGGGCCGGGCTACAAGTAGGAAACAAGGGTCCAGCCAGCCAGGGGGACGAAGATGCTAAGTTCCCAGCGGTTCCCACGGGAACGCCTCCTGGCACCCTGGCCCTTAGCTCCCGGTGTCTTCATGCCTAGCCTCATTCCAAAACCTGCTCCCTGACTCGAGTCCCTCACCCATGATGATGGTATAAAAGGACCAAGAGTAGATATTTTAAAAGAGGAACTGTAATCATAGAGCCAGGTCTTCCTCAAAAGGTATGTGTATGCAGGATGCGGGAGCACGGGACCCCACAAGCCTAGTGCAGGGGTCTTCAGGAGACACTCAGAGAGCTCGAAATGAGCGCTCACGGCGACAGAACCAGCAGACCAGTGTCTGACCCCCTGGAGAATCTGACATGAGCGTGGGTGACTGTTAAGACAGGAGCTGAGGGACAGGGGACCCTGGGGCTGGCTGCCACACCGAGTTTGACAGGCAAAGGGGGCAAAGGTCTTTCTCATGGACTGGCCCCTGGCCACTCAGACAAAAATAAAGTTGCCTTGTGATTCCATTCCTGAGTCATGCTCGTTCAGCTCATCTGGTGTAAATGCACGTGGAGCTTTTTGAGGGACAGAGAGGCCCAGGCTTGGCCCAGCTCATCCTCGCATAGCCCCAGAGCTGGCACCGTGCCTGGCTGGAAGTGGGCACTCTTTGGGGAATGAATGAAGGCCTTCACTTTCCTCCCCTGAACACACTCTGACCCTAGGGTAGCAGCGTACGACACTCTTTCCACGGACTTCTCATTTGTCTTCAACCCCCTCTTCTTGGCCCTGAAGAAGGCCCAGCCCTCCATGAATTAAGATAACCTGAGCGAGTTCTTGTTACATCCAGAAGACCCCAACACTGACACCTGATCTCCCTCCGTCTCCCTTTCCTTCTTGCTTTTCCCATCCCTGTAAAATCACTCTTCTGTGAAATACGTATACATAAAATTCAAAAGTATTCTCAAAGAAAGGAGTCTAGTTAGAACATGCAATAGATGGGCAAAGGACAGGAACAGATGGCTCCCAGAAAATGAACTGCAAATGGCTTATCCAAATGAAAACGGGCTCAACTCTACGCAAGTAAAGAATCACAAATTGAACTTCCAACTATGAGCTCAGCAAAGATCAAAAAGTTTGACGGCGCTCTTTGCTGGCAGGGGCCTGTGGAAGCTGGAAACTGGCACTCCTACTCCCAGGCGGAAAAGTAAATCAGTGTAAATCAGTCATTTCTCCTTAGAGGACAGCTCGGCAAGATGTTTCCAGCACATACTCAACCAGGGGAAGAGATTAATGCCATGGGCATAGAACGTGAACAGGCAATTCCCCAAAGAAATACAACTGACAAACATTTAGGAAAAAAATGTTCTCCGTCAGTAAATCAAAAGACAATCTTTTTCTATTTTTTTTTTAATGCTGTCAAAGTTGACAATTAAATTACAAAGGGACAATGAAGCTGGCCCTCCAATACCTGCCTCTGAGAGTAAACATTCCTGCAACTTTTTTGGAAGGCAGTCTCAAAGTATGTTTCAAGTTCAGCTCCTAGAGATTCAGAAAAAGATTAATGAATAAGAATGCTCACTGCAGCACTACTTATAATTGTGAAAACTGGAGATATTCAGTGATGTTAAATATATAATGTTTTTTAAAGATCTAAGAACACCTTATATATCTTGCTCCTCAAGACCTAACACAATTCAGGTCCTGCCTGACTCAAGATAACCCCTTAGGAGAGAATGTAGACTAGGAGGATGTGTTCTCCACATACCTAAAACTACAACGACCCTAGCACATGTCTGCTTTTTATTTTCTCAACATTCTCTCTGACACTCAGGCATGCCGTCTCCTAAATAAACAGCACGACACATGGAGACAGTTGTCTGGCCCTTTCCATAGCATTCTATCTCCCCAAAAAGGCATTTTGTACAACATTGTCATAGGCTACAATAAATGTTTTGTTAAAATAACTGTCACCAAACCTCTTGCCCATCTTGAAAGGACAGCCGGCCAGGCAGCAGGGTTGTGCAGGAAGGGGCTAAAAATTCCTTCTTAAGTTCTAGGGAGCTGAGAGAGTAAAGCAAGCGTCACCCATGACTTTTTCCATGGCAAGGGCCAAATCAGTTCTGCCTCCCTGATACCAAGCCGGGGGCTGGAAGTCTGGAGTCAACACTCCCAACCCAGAAAATCAGGAAAGCATTCTTTCAAAGCCACTTACACCAAGCCCAGACAGGTAGGGGGGTGGGGAGGTGGGGATGGGGAAAGGAGACAAACCTTTCAGAGAAACCACAGAAGGTCCAAATTTCCAACAAGACAGAGTCAGTGGACATGCACTCTGTAAGGACCCTCTTGTTGTAAACACACATTAATAGAGTTGGGATTCTCTTCATCATTTAATGATGTAAAAACATTCTTACGGGGGCCTCCACGGGACCACAGCCCACCTCCATTTTTCTCTACACTTCCTAGGGTGGGAGAAGGGTGCAAAAGGGGACCCGAAGGACACTCCCCTTGGAGCTGAGCACAGCACCGTAATTCATACAGGTGGAGGGAGAAAGTGTATTTA
>PVKY010005798.1:0-16874 GCA_004027775.1 Bradypus variegatus
CTTCAAATACCATTTTTACCCAATCACTCCTCAGCTCAAGTGCCTAAAATAGCTGGCTCCAGCTTATCAGATCAAACCTAACCGTTTATGGAATTTATACCCCAACCCACACCAACCTCAACCCCAGGTCCTCACCATTCCAGTCATGCTGTCACTTCTCTGTCCCAGTGTTCTTGTTCCTGACACATTTTCTTTGCTCACGACACTAGCCCCCTCCTGCAATGCCCTTGCCTTCTGGTTCTGCCTGTACAAAGACATTCACCTCCTGTAACAAACCATGCTGTAGTCTGGCACTGTAATTACAGGTATCCACCCCAGCATCGATCAGGAAATCTATAAATGGCCATCTGCTTGTGGGCTCTACATTTCTAACTTTGCTAAGAGCTCCTCAAGGAGAAAAGTTTCTCGTTCGTTAGGCTGCACGATTCCCCCATCAGACTGGGAGCTCCCAGAGGACTCACCATTTAACTTCCCCCATTAGACCAGGCACTCCTGAGGGACAAGCACCATAGCTTCCCACTGGGATTCCTCATCAACTTGGCCCTGGGACGCTTCCTCTCCATTCCTTCCCACAGGCCCCAGCCCCACACTAGCTTTTCAATACCAGAGCTCGGCTCCAAGGCAAGATGAAGGGAAAAACTCTAGGAGTCACACCCTCCAGGAGAAGTTTCCGCGGTGCTGGAAATGTGCTATATCTGTACTCTCTGATATAGTGGTCGCTAGCTGCATGTGACTATTGAGTACTTAAAATGTGACTAGTCTGAAATAAGATGTACTTTAAGTGTAAAATACACACTGGAATTCAAAGACTTGGTATAAAAAAATGTAAAAAATAGCTCATTAATAACTTTCATACTCGTTACATGCTAAAATGGTAATATTTTGGATATGTGCAATGAATAAAATATATTGCTAAATTAATTTTACCTGCTTCTTTTTACTTTTTTTTAACATGGCTACTAGAAAAATTTTAAATTACACATGTGGCTTGCATGTACTTTAAGTACATTAATTGTCATGCACGTTTTATGTTAAAAATCTCTTTGCCTCTCTTTGCCCTCTGAATAGTGCAATGACTTTTCCACCTGAATTGTCCCCTTGTCCCCATGTCTCACCATTCTTATTTTAGTTTTATTTTATCTCAGCGTGTGCTTCTCTGATAGATGCCTCACATTCTCTCTGGAACAAACTGGTGTTACAAATCAATTAATCAATTAGACCTGTAGTGCCCTGAGGTTGAATCTCACATCCCAGGAATATTTTAGGAATAACAATAATCATTCTAGCAGACTTCATTCGTATTGCTTCTTACTACATTAGGGTGCCTTTTGCATGAGCTAGTTCTCATGATTGTGAAACAGGCAGATCAGACATTATTATCCCCACGTGGGACTAGAATCCTAACCCTTGACACTTTCCATTCCACATATATAGGAAGGAAACAAGACCAGTTCTGAAGTAGCATAGCTATAGGCTCTCCTCGTCCCCGAAGACACGGTCTCCACAAGAGGAGAGACCGGACTGGTAGAGATCTCAGAATGTGATTTACAATAGGAGCAGATAGTGAGGATAGTAAGTGGGAGTCTTGACCTGAATTGCAGAATCACCTCTGCTCCCGTCACTATCTGCCCTGGGATCACTCCCTTCCTATCTATGGACTTCAGTTCGGTAGGTAACAGAAGGAGCTTAACACTTTGAGATGCAGTTAGACAGGCCTCTGCCTACCCTGCTCACGGGAATGCAAACCAGCTCGATCCTTTTGTACAGCAATTTGGCAATATGTGTCAAGAGCCTTAGAAATGTTCAAACTCTTTGACCCAGTAATTCCACTTCTGAGAATCCTAAAGAAATAGTCCTAAATAAGGGAAAAGCCCATCTTCAAAGACCTTCATCTCAGCACTATTTAAAATACTAAAAAACTGGAAATGAGCTAAAGTCCAATAATAGGAGAATGGTTAAACTAAGAGATGGTAAATCTACTTAAAGACATATTACACAGTTATTTAAAAAAAACACAGAGCATCCACATAGAATGTGCTTTGGTCACGTGAAAAAAGCAGGGCATTAAGGGGCTGGTGCAAAATTTTTTTCCATAGAAAATTTTGCCCCCCTTTGGGGGCACACACATACATATTCACAAGGCAATTTCCCATTAGGCAAAGAGTGACTATTTAGAGTGATGGAGCTGCAAGTGCTCGTTTTTCTTTTCTTAGTTTCCAAATGTGCATGCATTTGAAAAGCATATAAAATGGGGGTATTGGATTCGATGTTTTCCAAGAGCATTCCTGGCTCTCAGGGGCCTGGAGGGGTCCGACAGGCAGGGACTGAGTCCTGGATGCTGAGCCCAGGCCCACCGCTGAGTTGGTCAGAGAAACAGAGCACATGAGGATATTGCTGCAGGAAAAGGGACAAGCACAACTCACATGCAGGTGGAGAATGACCATCCCCACTGCCCGCATGCCTTCTATTTAAAAAAAAGAAGTAAAGGTGGGAAAAGTTCAGTTTTGTGACTACTGGCACTCAGGATGAAAAGCAAGCATATGTCTGACCACCTGCTGGGGACTGAATCACGTCCCCCACACAAGACACATTCCAGTCTTAATCTGCATTCCTGTGGGTGTGAACCCACTTGTAAATAGGACCTCTGAAGATGTTATTATTGGTTAAGGTGTGGACTCATTTGTGAATAGGATCTTCAAAGACCCTATTTAGATGAGCACAAAAGTGAATCAGCGTGGGCCTTAACCTATATGACTGGAGACCTTATAAAGCAGAAAGAAAATTTGGATGCACTCAGTAGGAGAAAGCCACCAGGGGTGGCCATGGAGACAGATCACCAAGTGACAGAGGCAGAGATGCGGCAAGTCAGCACAGATTGCCACAGAATCCAGGTGAAAACATGGTGTTCAGGGCTCCCAAACCACAAGACAACAGATTTCTATTCTTTAAGCCAACCCATTGTGTGGTATTTGCCATAGCAGCCCTGGCAAACTAAGATACCCCCTTTGCTGGTTTGGAATGTATTATGTCCCCCAAAACACCAGTGTCTTTGATGCAGTCTCGTGTGGGCAGGAAATGTATTGGTGTTGATTGGGTTGGAGACTTTTGATTGGATGTTTCCGTGGAGATGTGATCACTCAACTGTGGGCAAGATCTTTCATTGGATAATTTCCATGGAGGTATGGCCCCGCCCATTCAGCATGGGCCTTGATTAGTTTACTAGAGCATTATATAAGCTCAGACAGAAGGAGCAAGCTTGCTACAGCCAAGAGGGACACTTGAAGAATGCACAGAAGCCAAGAGAGTAGCTGCAGATGAGAGACATTTTGGAGACAGCCGTTGACAGCAGACTCTTACTCCAGAGAAGCTAAGAGAGGACAAACGCCCTAAGAGCAACTGAGAGTGACATTTTGAAGAGGAGCTGCAGCCTAGAGAGGAACTTCCTGGGAGAAAGCTATTTTGAAACCAGAACTTGCAACAGATGTCAGCCATGTGCCTTCTCAGCTAACAGAGGTTTTCCGGACACCATTGGCCATCCTCCAGTGAAGGTACCTGATTGTTGATGTGTTACCTTGGATACTTTATGGCCTTAAGACTGTAACCATGTAGGCAAATAAACCCCCTTTATAAAAGCCAATCCATTTCTGGTGTTTTGCAATCTGGCAGCACTGGCACAAACCCCTATATCCCAGAACAGTTGATTCTCAATCTGCGCACCTTGGGGCCCACTTAGCGACTGGTGTCGAGGTGGGGACAGGTCACAGAAAGGAGAGGCATCTCCCTAAGTGGCTAATGAACTGGTTTGCCCAAAGGCAGCTTTGTACGGTTTTGTTGGAACAAATGGTAGAAAAATCAAAAAAACTTTTTCTTGTGGGGTAGGGAAGACAAGCTGGAATCATCCTGAGTCTTGACCTCCCTCCCTACTTAGCATTCTTCGGGCAGGAACAACTCTTCCTCAAACTTGTCAATCTCTTTCCAGTTGTCCTCTGAGGCCCCTACTATGACACATTAGCTATTACCCAACCAACCTAGAACACCTGCCAGTCTCAGAGAGGGCTAGCTCATGCTGCCCAGGTCACACCTCAGATTAGGCCTGGCCAGGGCCAGGGCAGCTCCAGAGAGAAGAGCCCTGTGGACACGTACTGTGAAGGAAGAGGCTAGACCACCAGCTCCTCAAAGACCAGGCCCCGGTGCCCCTGAAAGCTTAAGGGAGGCACAGTTATGACAAAAAAGGGAGCTGCACCCTGCCAGGCTAGATGGGAACCCATGGTCCTCTTCTCCCTAAGTGCTGAGATCAGCTGAGACTAAAACTGGCTCACGGAGGGTTCAGATAAATTAAGAAAAAGCAGAACTACGATCGGTTATCAAGGACATGAGGGATGCCTGGACCACAAGCAGAACCTTTTAAGGTAGATGGGAAGGAGGACAACCCTCCACTCTCCAAGCACACCCCTCGGGCCAGGCCCAGAGGTGGAATGCAGGGGCTGCCCAGAGTGGCTCTAACTCACAGTTACTATTCTTGGGTTCAAATCTGGCTGCCTGACAGCACTGCACTGATGGTGAGCCAGTGGCTGTGTGGCTGACAACACTGGCAGGGTGTTGGATGGGAAAGGGGTGCCAATCATGCAAGAGTTTCTTCTGAACCTTTCCATCCAAAGGGAGAAGAGCTCATAGGACCAGGGTCAGGAAGTGTCCAAAGGGGTCTCTAGTCTTGTCTACAATTTCAGGAAGAGGAGGCAGGAAGAATGACATATAATATTATGTCATTGAAGATTGGTACTAAAAAAGAAGGAAAGGAAACCAGTAGCATCCTTCAATACTGATGGGGTGGATAATTAGATCAAAAGATCCCTTTATCAAATCAGTGCCTCCCCACCTTGCAAAGTCCTAGTGAGTAGCACTAGGAGCACAAGATTTACAGCCAGAAAGACCTAGGTTTGATTCCTGACTCCACACCTCCTCTGGCCTGTGTCACCTGGCTCAGCTTCACTGATAAAATGGGGATGGGAAAGGCACCCACCTAACAGGATCGCTCCCAAGAAAACCTCAGGCAGAGCTCTTGAGTGACTGGGCGAGGCTAGGTATCAGTTCTTGATCTTATCTTCTGAAGGACGCTGCCTTCTCCTTCCCAACCCACACCCCCCATGTGATTTAACCAACCACATCACTCAAAAGCTCTCAAAAGGTCCTCACCATCCATGGAATTAGGAATGAACTCCTGAGCCCGGATGTCACTGATCGAAGGCCACCTCTCCTCACAGCTCCCCTGCATGGACCTGGCATCCCTCCTTCCTGCCTGTCCTATCTCAGGCTCTCCCCTCTGCCCCACCTGCTTTCAATCCCATCCATCTCTGGAATTCCTACCCAGCCTTCAGGCCTCAATTAAATACCACCTGCTCTCTGAGGCCTTCTCCGACACCTCCAGCCAGAACTGAACTCTTTCAGGCTCCCATGGCCTTCCTCACTGACAGCTTTGATTGTCATCTGCTTTATACAGGTGCTCATCTTCCTGACTAGTAAACATGTTGAGTCTGGTTAGTTTACAGGAAAGGAATAAGATCCAGTCTCTCCCCTCAAAGAACCTGGAAGCTAGCAGGGAAGAACAGAGACATGCCCACCCGGGAACCATCTAATGAGGCAGAACGGCCGATTACATAGCACCAGCAGAAGGGACAAAATCGGCACTATGTCTGAATCACAACCCTGGCTGGGCTACCTGGAGGCTTTGGAAGGGGAGTTTTATCTGCATAACAGTTGCTTAATGAGCAATGCCTGAGTACTGAGAACACAAGAACCAAAAGCGGCAGTTCCCTTTTTCCGTACCATATCTTTCTGACCTTGGACAGACACATCCCTCACCAGACACAGAAGATGGACGTGACTACCCCGCGAGCCCCTGGCCAGTTCAGAACATCAAACGAAGGCCCTCCTGGTACCTTCAGCCCTTGCCTCACCACCCTCTCCCCCAGATCTCCCACTCAGCAGGACGGGGCCAGAAGCAGGCAGTCAGCCCATGTCCCCTGCCTGTGTCTGGGGGCTGCCTGCTGCCTTGCCGCATCTCTCTGGCCGTGTTCCAGAGAGAAGAATGTGCACTATGCCCGAACAACACTCACACAGGCCTCCTGGGTGGGGAGGTAGCTCCGGACAGAAGTGGGAGCCTCCGCCCCCATTAGACAAGTGCTCCTGGCAATAGGGGCTATGTGTGTGTCACTGAACCAGGGCTCACTAGCCAGAACAGCAAGAAAAACAGATCCCCCTGGAGAAGTCATGCTGAGCTGGACATGTCTGGGTTTGAATGGCCAGGCATGAGGGCATGACAGACAGATTTCTGTTCTTATTCCATCTCCTTAGATCCCATCTTCAATCTGGCTCTGAAAGACAAACCTGGCAATGTGTTCTGGTAAATGGATCTGTTTGGGGGTTTTAGCACTTAACTCTGGCCTCCTCTGGGCCTCAAGTTTTCCTGAGTACACCACAGAGAGATCTAAACCTACCCTCCTTGTCTTCGAGGAGCTAGGATGACAGGGAGATGCCAGGGGAAGTGAGCATGCTAGAACTGTTAGGAAATACTACTTGTCACTGCTTTTCTGCTGGAGCAACCCCAGAGAGCAGTGTTGCTGTGTGAAGGCCTGTGGGCCAATAAGCACAGGCCCTCCAAGGCCTGCCCTCCCTACTGCTGTGGCTTTGA
Organism: Bradypus variegatus; assembly: GCA_004027775.1. Taxonomy (NCBI): domain Eukaryota; kingdom Metazoa; phylum Chordata; class Mammalia; order Pilosa; family Bradypodidae; genus Bradypus; species Bradypus variegatus. The sequence goes on from PVKY010005798.1 coordinate 6,689, forward strand.
TTTTCCAGCCAAGAGACTCAGGCCCTCAGCCTGCCCATGGCAGCCCTGTCCCTGGACACTCCTCCCTCTGCAGCTTGGAGAGGCTCTAAGCACCAGGTTCGAGCTGATGGACATGGAAAGGCAAGTCTCAGGGCGACACTGTCTCCATCTTCAGGGTCCTTCCCCTTCTTGAAACACAAGTACTTCCAAGTACTTCTGAGTCCATCCGGGCAGGGAAAATAGACTCCAACTTTGTTTTCTCCTCCACGATCTGACAGAGCTGCGAGCAGCAAGGAAGGAAGCAGGGAGGTCAGAGCAGGCCCCAGTAGGGCCATGACAACAACAAGGCCCCAGGCTGGAGATGGAGTGGCAGGGAGGGAGGAAAAGGTAGAGCACAGGGCCCTTTTAGGACAGTGAAACTTTTCTGTATGATCCCGTAACAGTGGATACGTGACATTATGCATTTGACAAAACCTAAAGAACTGTAGCCACAAAGAGAGAACCCTATGGCTATTTAGTTCATCAACTCTAGCAAATGTGCCACACCAATGCAAGATGTTAATAATAGGGGCTACTGCATGGGGGTGGGGGGAGGAACATGGGAACTCTCTGTACTTTCCATGCAATTTTTCTGTAAACCTAAAACTGCTCTAAAAATAAAGTTTATTATTTAAAAAACAAAAAACAAGGCCCTTGGTGTTCCCCACAGGCAGGGCATCCCAGTCAGTTACAAAGATAATTTTCTGCTACCATCGACCAGCAAACTGGTGTTTTCATTTGGCTTGGAGGGGGAGAAGAGGAAAGGAAAGTTTGTTTTTTTGTGTCTCTCTCCTCCTGAAATTATGCTCTTGGGATTCAGGGTTATTCCCTTCCATTTCTCCCATGGTCACTCAAAATGGCTCAAACAATCGGTTTATAGAGCACTGGCCCCGCGGCAATGAGGGAAGGACAGGAACGCTTGGGTGACTTGGGTTGAGCAGGTTCACACTCCCCTGACTCCCAGCCGCTGGGCTCCCTGTAAGGCTGGAGAGTGCCAGGGTGTCCAGGCCGTCTCGCTGTCTGCCCCCCGTGGGCCCCTGCTCGGCCTGCCTGCCTCCAGCACACCACCCTGCAGGCCAGGCCAGAGCTACCACTCCCGTTTCTCGGGAAACCCAGGCCTTTTCCAAGGATCAAAATTCCTCAATTTGAAGCCACCCACATCCAGACTTGGGGACCTCCTTGGAATTCGGCCACCACCATCTCCCCAAACTGCTCCTCTGTTCTGGGAACATGACACCCCCTCAGCGGCCCCTCTCTGCCCATCTGGATCCCCGGTCCCAGCTTCGACCATCAACTCTATCTTCTCAAATCTTCCAGGCCCACCCCTTCACTCCCCTCTTCCACACAGGTCTTTCCTGGGTTTATAAACTCCCTGGTGCCCTTTTTCTTCTCAAACATTAATCTCAATTTTAACATCCAACATTAGCACTTATATGCCTCTGGATGCCAAAAAAAAAATGGTATTGGATAGACTAAATGTGGTATGTCCATACAAAGGAATATTATTCAGCCATAAAAAGGACTGGAGTGCTGATATATGCTAAAATGTGGATGAATCTCGAAAACATTAGGCTCAGTGAAAGAAGCAGACACAAAAGGCCAGATATTGTATGGTACTATTTTATAGGAAATATCCAGAATAGGTAAGTCCATAGAGACAGAGAGCAGATTAGTGGTTGCCTAGGACTAGGGTGGAGGGAGGAATGGGAAGTGACTGCTTAATGGGTGCAAGGTTTTCTTTGCAAATAATGAAAATATTTTGGAACCAAATAGAAAGTGATAGTTGTACAACATTGTGAATGCACTATATGCCACTGAATTGTACACTTTCAAATGGCTAATTTTATGTTATGTGAATTCCACCCCAATTTAAAAAAAGAGGGGGGATTGGGTAATCCATCAATCAATCAATCACATACAGTGTACAGTGCGCACATAAAAAGAAATACAGGAGTGGACTGGGATAGTCTAAGAGCCCTGGACCCACAGTGAACAATCCAAATATCCATTCTGTTTTTGATGCTTGGGAAACATTAAGCAAACTATGGAACATCACCTCCATGGGATGGATGCCCTACAGCATGGAAATAGGAAACTTATCTTCAATGTTGTTGTGAGAATTAAACGAGATAACATACAGCCATCATACAAAAGGCACTCACTATACTTGGCAAAAAAATTAGTATACAAAATATTGGGTTACAAAAAATATGGCCATAAAATACTAGCTATGCAGACTGCATGTGCATATATAAAATGTATCTCTGCAGCCAAAGTTATAAGAAAGACTAGAGACTAGCTGGTGTTTTATGCTTATGTAATTTTTTCTTTAAAATTGTGTGCAAACACAGCACTGGATTAGCAGTCAAGAAGCCAGGTTTTAGATCTGGATCTGTCCCTATCCAGCCTAGGAGGGCTTGGATCTGGAAAATGAGGTTTAACCAGATCCACTCAGCCCTGGAGGGTGGGGGGGGTGTGGGGGATGTTGAGGGCAGGCCTATGCTAGGCACCAAGGAGCCCTGGGGATTTGTAAGCCACAGGCCGCAGGGAGTGTGCAACCGAGGACTGGAAAACCAGGCAGAATGTGGAAAAGTGGACAAATGTGCAGCAGAGAGGCAGGTTCTCAGCGTGGCTCCGGGGAAGGTGCCCTTTGAGCCAGGGTGGGAAGGCAGGGTGTGACCTTCGTGGGTGGAGAGGGCAATAGGCCGGTACAAATGGCAAGACAGGGCAAGGAAACCCACCATAAACACTCCTTTGATCCTGTAGCCCAGTGGTCCTCAAAATAACATATCCAGAATAGCAGCATCAGCATCACCCGGGAACTGGCTAGACATGGAAATTCTTGGGCCCCACCCCCAACTCTCTGCATCTGCGTGCGGCGGCAGTGGGGGGGGGGTGCTGCTTGGCTGGCCCAGGCCCTCTTCCCCCTCCCAGGCCCCAGTTGGATGAGGTGAGCAAGTTCCCTGTAGTCAGAGGGTCTAATCTACCACCACCCTCTCTCTTCACCAACCCACTGGCCTGGGAAAGGCAAACACCTGGAAGCAGGGAAAGCCGCAATAAATCTGTCTGCAGTGACTGCGCTGCCGCCAGCTTTTTCCACAGCCCGCCCCACCCCGGGTCCCCAGCCTGAGACCTGTGCTCGCTGGAGGCAGTAGCCCCAAAGACCTGGGATCCCCAGAGATAGGCAATGGGACCTCCCTTTGCTTCCCCACAGCCCAGAGCTGGGAACCTCTCAGCCCAGCAGGAGGACCCTATCCACCCCCAGGGCCCCCTCCAGAGCAGGGAGGAGGAGGGAGGGAGGGATCAGGGGGCTGGAACGGAGCTCATCCAGCTCATCCATCTTAAGGATGGCAGAGTGATGGGGAGTTTCCTTTCTTGAACACCACAGGAAACATCTCACAAAGGCTCCCTCTAGGGTAGCTCCACCCCTGGAAGCATTCCCTCCCCTCCTCCTTCTAAAAGGAGCAGGCTGGGACCACCCCCCACCTCCCAGGCGAACAGCAGGAGCTGGTCTCCCAGGGTGAACAGGCTGCTAGGGGAGACCTGGGAAGGTGCTCACCCCCAAAACTCCAAGGCCCGTGGCCACACCCTGCACACAATCTGGCTTCGGAATCGCACAGGGGGTGTTCGGATCACACCTCCACCTCCTACTAACAGGCTGACCTTGAGACTCAGTTTTCAGGATAGCAACACCCTCCTTAGAAGATTGCAACGAAGGTTAAATAAAACAACATAATACGTCAAGTTATGTCAAGTTCACTCAAGTTCACTCGATAACAGAAGCTATTATAATCATCCCCTCTATCAAGGCCCTCCCTTATTCAAACACGTTTAATGGTTAATCATCACCTCCTGGGCGGAGCCCAAACTCCTTAGCACACCCGTTCTGGGTTCCCCTTCAAATACAAACCACCAGCTGCATCAAACACGTCCTCTATGGAAACACGTCCTCTATGGCCAAGCCCTTCAAGACCTTCGCGTTCTGTCAGAAAGCCCTCTTTCCCCGCCCTGTGATGCCCCTCTCCCCACCCCTACCCGTGCTGAGTCACATTTGTAGGTGCCTGCTTTGAGGAGGGCCTGTCATCCATCATGGGGTCCCCTCACAGAGGGTTGGGCAGGTATGTTTGAGAAATCAAATGGAATCCTTCCAAGTTCAGAAGAGAAACAAGAACCTCAAATTAGCAGGGAACAAATGGACACCTGCCAACTGTCACCCATCACTGTCCACACAGCTGGATGACTGTGTTAGTGCCCCATCCTGGGCACTTGGGACAGACCACATGCCTGAATCCAAGAGAGAGACCTCCTGAGGCAACAGGCAGGAACCCAGCCCAGCCCTGAGGGGACAAAGGACAAAGGCCTAAACTTGGCCCAGGTTCCCAGTGCTGCCTTCTTTCCCTACCCCTGCCTCTCACATGTGGGCTCAGACCTACCATCAAGCCACAGCTCACACAGCACCCTAGGCCCGGCGGGACCAGCTCTGCTCTCCCAGGACTCAACACACATCCTAGAGACAAAACAGAGCACAGGTTAGAGCTGCTGCTCCTGAATTCACACCCTGGTGGCCAGGACAGCCCTGGGACCAAAGCCCCAGCACACACACTCCAAAGCAGCTTAATCTAATGGGGACAGCTGGGCTGTCATGTCAATACAGGTGAGCAGGCCCTTGCGGGGCTTTTCACCTGTGTTGACTGCATAACAGAGTCCCAGGTGGACAGACTGCAGCCCTCATCACCGTTCCCCCTACACAAGTCAGTTCCTGTCCCTGCAGCCTGTAGGCCCAGTTACCAAACCTATGCAAACAGGGAGTCCCACCCAGATGCTCCCGTCCAAAAGGAACTACCTTTTGGAGCATCCTCTCTCCCCAAAACTGGCCAGCAGAACCTCACAACCCCAGGCCACCGACCCAGCATCTGGGGGTTCAGGACGCCTGCCGTATCCTCTCCAGAAGATGCCCACTCTCAAAACCTTCCTCCATACAGGAGAGGATAAGAGGACAGCAGGAGGGAATGAAGCTAGACCTCAAAGAGGACTTTCTGACTGAAAGGGGTACCACAGGCAGGAGATAAATCTTCTTACTCTGTGAGCTTAACTGGGCACGGCCTGGGTGCCAGGTTTCAAAGATTTCTGCTACAGGTTGCCCCCTTAGGGAGCACACCATCTCTACCAGGAAATAGGGGTGGAATAAGAGAGGGAAAAGGACTAAGACGGAAACAACTGATAGGACTGCCCTCCCTCCAGCTGTCCGGATGCCAATACCGTAACTACAGTATCCTCTGGAAGCCCAGGCATCACTTACACCTGCGATTCCCCAAGAGGCCAGTTCCCCGGGGTGGCTCTGCGGGTGCTGCAGGGGGTGTGAAGACACCGTCACAGTGGGCAGAGAGCTCTGAGAGAAGCGAACAACAAAAAGCTAAGAAAAGCTGTGCCTGAGAGTTGCAGGGGCTGACTGGGAATCCCAAGCAGGAGGAATCTGAGTCCTCATCAGGAGCAAATCGTCAACTGGGGGTCTGTTATGTGCAAGGGTCTGGGACCCAGCTCACCCTTCTCCCTCAGTTCCAACCTCCCGAGCTCGGCTTTACGAAAAAACATCTGGAGAACTAGAAACATCTGGCTCCTTCCTCAGGCTAAAAACAAAACAAACAAATGAAAAATGGCAGTCACGGTTATGTGCGTGTTCAGTGATGGCCCCAAATAGCCCTGTCCCTGTGAACAGGTCCGTCAGAACGGCTGGCCGGGAAGAGACGCCAGGACCGCCGCACACAGGGGGCATCTCAGCCCGGGCTCGGGCACGACGACAGCCACCCCGTCTGCTGGTTAAACCTGGATGTGTAAGAGGTGCCGAAGCCTCTGGAGAGGTCCTCACATCAGAAGCAGGCACTGGCTTCACAACACATGCTTCCCCAGGAGAAGAACCTCCCTCCCCGGGTCTGCTTTCCCGTTTTCATCCCCGGAACGTAAAATCCAACTCTGCCAGTTTAACGTTTACCTCAGGTGAGGAGCTGCGGTCCCTAGTGCCTTAGAGCTCCTTCCCTCCTTCCCACTCCAGTCAGGGACGGGCAGGGAGGGCCCTCGGGATGTCATCCAAGCCGTCCGCTGCCGGGCAGCCTGGTGCCTTTCCCAGGCCAATCGGGACATGTTTTCCTGATCATGAAAGGTCTCCAGAGGAGGAGAATCTTGCCCTTAACCTATCCACTTTGGGAGAAGAGTCTGGAAGTAGGCCCTGCAGCCCCTGCCGCCCAGGAGACTGGCCAAGCCAAGGACTGGGCTGTTTCTATAAGTAGTGACCTTTCTGAAGGCAGACGCGGAACGGCCCTAAAACACGAAGCATTTCCCCGAACCCTAATTTCAGTCAGGCAGAAGCACTTCCCATCCCTGATGAGATCCCTGAGCTATGAGCTCAGGCCCATGGGTGAGCTAGGGCCAGTTCTGGGAGTCTGGTCTTCTCACCCTGAGGAGGGAGGGAGGGCCCCTTCCCAGACAGAATTTCCGGAGTGGAACCATAGAAAAGGGGCTTGAGAAAGGCTTCCCCTTAGAAACCTGAGTCCTGAGGTTGGAAGGCCAGGTCAGTGGTCAACCCTGGATCCAGGACTGAACAGAATCCCCACAAATAAACCCCAAACCGGTGTGGCTCTCCCAGAGGAGGAGACAGCCTGCAGAGATACCACAGGAAGCTCACATGCTTGGCCCCACTGGGTGTGTAACCCAAATGCCCCTGGCTGCAACTTGAAGCATTTCTTGTTCTCTCCTTGGTGAGGACAGAGAAAGCAGTTCACCTCCTCTTCTTTTGTTTGTTCAGTGAGTATTTATTAAGCCAGACCATGCTGGGTATAAAAGACAAATTCCAGTGCCTGTCCCTGAAAGAGCTTACAGCAGTGGAAGCCAGGCAGAGACAAATCAAAGGGGCAGGGCTGTGTACAGCGATGCCTGGGGGTCCTGTGCCTGCCCCTCCACTGATTGTGTGACTCTGGGCAAATCATTTAACCTCTGTTCACCTGACCTCACTCTCAGAGACAGCACAGAGCCAGGGGAGATGACCTCAAAGGCCCCTTCCAGCTCTGATTCTAAGAAAACAAAACTCTGGGGAGGGGAGGAAAGAGCGGAAAATTTAAAAGGTGGTCCAGATGGTATGTTATGAACTAAAGGCACATAATTGCTAGGTGAGTGAAGAATATCCTGGAGGACACTCAATCTTCAAAGCCCTGCCACCCACTATGCAGTCTTCTCTGCTCCCAAGTAGACACTCCCAGTCCCTCTTCGTCCACCCGACACTGACTTCACCTACAAGCTTATCCCAAGCCTGAGCCCCACCTCTACGGTGACTCTGCAACTGGATAGGATCCTCTTATCCCCTCTGAGCCTCATTCCTTTAATCTGTAAAATAGGCTAATAAAAATTCCTACTTTGCTGAGACTCTAGTGAGATAACGTATGGGAAAAGCTTCTTGGAAACTACCAAAATTCGTTCTGCCGATTACTCTCCATGTCTAGAACTGAATACCAGAGGGGCATGGGAGGTCCAAATCAGGGGAAAGAAAAAAACAGCACTTCTGAGTGCCAGTTGGGAGCTAGGGGCTTGATGTGACAACTCACCTTACAGGGGGAGTCGAGGCTGGAAGCAAGACTTCACCGACTGCCATGCTTCCGCCACACCTGCCTGCACCCAGCCCCCTCAACTCACATCCCACCGTGTCCAGGTCCTAGGGTTGGCCCCAGGGGACTCCCAAGACAAGAGCAGGAGTGTGAGCCAGCCCAGGGCCTGCAGCCACCCCTGGTCACCAGGGAGGAGACCCACAGGTTCTCCCACAGGCCTGACAGGAACTGTTTATTTTCGACTTTGATATTTTCTGTAAACACGGGCTTAGCTTGCCAAGGGAGGAAGAGAAACTCATTTATTAGTGAGGAATGAGATAGAATCATAAAACTATCTTTTGCTCCACTGGGGACCAGGGGACAGGGTGGAACCAGCAGTGGACGGAATCCTACACCAACCTCTCCCCAGAACCCCAATGCAGACCAGCACCCCCTCAAGTCAGGGCCAGGGCCTGCGCCCGCCAGGTGTCTGTGGGCGTGCAGCCTCAGCTGGCTGCAGCACTGCTCACCAGAAGGGCCCTCGGGAGGTCTTCATGGCGCAAAATAAAATGACCCAGATTCTTTCTGAGCTGGGCCACTGTCCTCCCAGGGGTGACGGCGGCCCCCAGGGGAACTAATGAGTCTCTCTTCAGCGTCTGCGGGACCGTTTAGAAAATGATTACTTTTCCTGAGCCCGGGGGGAGGGGTGGCGTATCCTACAGCACCTCAGTGGCTTGGGGAGGAGCTCCAACCTGGGGGAATGCGGTTTAATTACAAAACCCAGGCCTCTGGTTCAATCGGGTGCCCCTTCTTACTACAGTGTTTTTCTTCTTAAGTTTTCCTTTATTCTTCCCAAACACCAAATACTTGGGGAGGAAAGGGGTGCCCCCCCAGTCACAGAGAGGGAACTGAGCAGGGAGGCCATCGCAGGCTGGCCTGGGACCACACAGAGAGGCAGAGACCAAATTCGGATGCAGATTTTTTTTCCCAGAAATACATATTAAAGTGATGCTCTGAGAACTTCAGGGGTAATTTGACACAGTGATTGAAATTTGCTTTAAAATACTCCAGCAAAAAAAAAAAAAAGAATGAATGAAATAAATCATGACAACTGTTGGATATGAAGGACGGGTATGTGGGGGTTTACTATTCTCTCAACTTAAAATGCTTCACGTTAACAAATCAGGGAGGACCAGGGGCCCCCAGTTTTGCCTCCAGGAGCCTGTGGTAGGGGGGCAGGGGCTCATGATGCAGAGCCCAGGGAGGGGGCAAGGGCGTGGGGAGGGAAAGACAGGAGAAGAGAGGAAGAGATGGGGCCGGCCATCATGACTGTCCCTCAGAGGGGCACGTGCTCCTCCCAGGCTCTGCTGCTTTGCTGCACAGGTCGCTTCTGCCCCAAGAGCGGACTTCATTCCTCAGGGCCTACTTGCAGACTCTTCTCCCAAAGTGCTTAAGGGCAAGAATCGCCTCCTCTGGAGACACTTTCATGATCAGAAAAATGTGCCCCGTTGGGCTGGGAAAGCACCAGGCTTGGATGACCACCGCTCTCCTGCCCGGCCCCGGGCTGGAGTGGGAAGGAGGCGAGGGAGCTCTAAGGCACCAGGGGCACCCAGATGCCGCCCCTCACCCGAGGTAAACGTTAGAACGTGACAGTTCTCTCACAGACACGTGCAGAGGCACACACCTCGGGATTTTTATTTAAAGAGACATTGAGATTTGGAGCAAACTCCTACTACAAAACTTTTCCACCCACAGACAGGGCACCCTGACACTGAGGAAGACAGGAACATGCAGCTCGCATTTGCAAGCCCTCTCCTCCACAAGGTTCACGGCAGTTCATCTGACCCAGTAGGCAGGCTTGTCTGGCGCAAGCACCCCTTATTTCCTTCATTGCCTCAAAGGGCAGCCTCTATCCACCCCTCCTGATACAGGCAGGAAGCAGTGAAAAGGCCACAGGATGTCTATTCTTCCCCAGGGAGTTGGGAGAAACGAGGGACTCCTGCCCTGTCCTCCTCGTTGCCCTTCCTGGGCTCCCCAACAGGGCAACAAGGGAAATGATCACCCCTGAGCAGGCCAGGAGTCTGAGCCCTCTGCCCCTCACAGGCCCCGGGCACCCAGGCCTCCGGAGACACCATTTCCCTCAGGCCCCACTCCTCCCACGACTCTCTGATAGAACAGATATTCACATGTGCTAGGTCTCATCCTTCTTTCATGGAGAGGACAGATCTTTTCATTAAATGTTCAGATTGCTGAGTGCTGCAGATGGAAACAGCTCCTGACTTTAAGGGGACAGATGTCTAGACAAATAAAGGCAGTGGCACAGGAAAGAGGACCATATCCCAAGTCAGGAGATGGTTCCAAATTCCACAAGGTCTAGCTCTATGGCCTGGGGTAGGGGAAGCAGAGTCACCTCACCTCACTGGGCCCCCATTTGCCCCCCTCTAAACAAGATGGTTGGCAATGAAAAGCTAAGTTCTTTCCAGTTCTGACATTCTAGAATCCTATGAAGTGAAATTCAGAAAAACAATACGAATGAAGACTTGCAGGATAAGATGGCCTGAGACACCTGAAATGTGCTGGAGGAAAATGCAGATGGG
>PVKY010005799.1:0-16878 GCA_004027775.1 Bradypus variegatus
CTTGGTTATAAGATTTTGAGGTTGTCTGTTAATGCAGCATCACCTTGCTTATACTAACTGCTATAAATGCTGTTGTTTCCCAACTGCCCTGACATTCCATAGGATATACCCACTCATATGATGCATATTTTTCATCCCTGCCTGCTCCTAGCGTACCTTTATTCCTATTCCACTGGGACTGTGTGAGAGAGAAAATTCTCTACTCTCTTAGGAGCACAGCTCAAAGGGCACGTTCTGTTGGCAGTGGGTCTTCATTGAACACTCTCTTTGTAGTCTGGGGCCTTGTTTGTACGTGTTTCCAAACCCCAAATGTCATGGTCTTACCTGAGAGCATGCTTATATGGGAGTGGATGGTGTCAGAGCTCATGCCACTAAGCCTTGCAAGGAAGAGATGATGGCAGAAAAGACAGACTTTGAAAGAAAAACTGAGTTCTCAGTATAGTTCTAGGGCATTGGTAACTCCTGAATGATTCCAAGGAGGCAAGAGTCTGGGTATGCAGGAACCAGTCTTTTCTAAGCTGGGCAGTGCTGCATGCAACATCTCTTTTGTTTCATGGGTATCATTGGCCATTTTGGTATCTCCAGCTACCAGCAGAACATACATTCAAAAGGTGAAGTGGAAAATGACCTGGCAGGTAATTAGCGTCTCAGTAGCAGGAGTTCGATTCCCATGCCGTACAACACTTTCTGGCATCACCTCCACAACTAGAACCGTTAAGGGAAGTTTAGCTGAACAAGGGAGGCAGGTCACCAGGCATCTGCATTAAACCCCAGAGAATGTCATCACTTGCTTCCTGGATTTCTGACCTTTGTCAGAGAAACCAGTGTTGAGCTACCCTGGTTAAACCAGGCGGGGGAAGGGGTGGGAGCTTGGAGAGAATTGTCAAAGGGACCACAAGCTTTCCTGAGGGTCAGCATTCCTGTAGGTAAATGATCACCATAACTTGCAGAAGAATTTAGAGTTCTTTCACAGACACAGAATTTCTTCATATTTCCTGCAGGACTTGCCTCTAGGATAAGAATTGATGCCTTGGCTTTTTAGTAATGCCTCGTATTTTCCCCATCATCCACTTTACTCCTCCAGAATCTTGGGGTTTATTATTATTTTTTCTCTGTGAAGTCTCTCTTCCTGGGCCTGCTCTACTCTCGCACTCTTCCCTGTTCTCTGTTCTGAGGACATGGTTGTGCATGAGATTACTGTTGTCTTTGAAGATAAAGATGTAGTCAGGGTGGCTGTTGGAAGCAGTGGCAATTCCAGGGGAGGGGAGAGGGCCTGGTGAGTTTTATCCTCTCATACTTCCTGTTCACTGGGACTCTAGGTTCTCAACCACAACCACGCAGTTCTTCTGCCCTAGCAGCATTTCGTTGTCATGGTGACGGGAGTGGGGGCTCTGCTTGCATTTAGTGGGTGAGGTCAGGGATGCTTTGGACCAAAAAGAACCCAACTTTTCCATTTGAAAGCCAGCTATACCTTGTTGGGGAAGATCCCTGAGTCCTGTCAAAGATAGCTTACAGAATGGCTCTCTTGATGAGCTTCATGACAGAGCAGCCTTGCAAGTAAGTACGGATAGGTGACTGGCTCCACTCTCCAAAGGAGCCCAGGGACAGGGGAGTCAAACAAATGACACCAGCCATTGTGCTAATTTTCTTAAAAATAGAAATAAAAATGAACATTATGGAGAATTTACCATACACCCAGGCTGAGCCCAGCACTTTACACATGTTCTCTCGTGTAGTCCTCCCAACAGAATTTTGAGAAGGGTACAGGAATTACCCACATTTTACCAATGAAGCAACTGAGGCCCAGAGAGCCAAAGTAATTTGCCCACTTTTTCTTTTTTAAGAAAGCTGGGATTAAAGAAAGCCAGGTGGTCTGACTACAGCTTTATGATTACTCTAAACTGCTTTTTATGGTATAAATAGTTGCTTTTTTTGGGCTAGCCCCTTCCAAGCCTGCATTTCCTCAAAGAGGCTTAAAAAGTTTTTTTTTTTTTTTTTTCTTTTTGAATCACTAAAATCCTGTGGAAATCACCGGAGCAAGGTCAGGGTGGCTTTCTGCAGCTCTAGGTTCAGGACCAAAGGCCCTGGAATCCTATTGGTTGCGTTACCTCCTCTTCTGTTTCTCAAAAACCTTCCCAATTTGGAAAGTCGGGTGAGGCAGGATCTCGTGAGGCCGAGGCTAGCTTGAGGGTGGGGGTCTCCCAGATGAACCCGGAAGCCTAGTTCCCATGCTCTTCATCTCCCCTTGGGCTGGAAAGCGTGGCTTAAAGTGAAGGTCACTGACCTGGGGGAAAGATGGCTCAACAGTTGTTATGATGGCTTGCTGTCCCCGCCTTGGCTCAGGAGAACCTTGAGGTAAATTCCTGCTTGCATGAGTTTTGAATCTGAAAGGAAAAGAAGAGATGTGTGTGTGTGTGTGTGTGTGTGTGTCCATCCAAAAAGCCTCTTTCTTCTCATCTCCTCAGGGCCTGCAGTGTTGGAGATTTCAGCTGTTCCCTGCTCCTTTGTGATGAAAGGGGAGCTATTATGCTTTTTGCTGGGTGTCTGCATTTAATTGCAGGGATATAGTAACTACAAATTCTCCCTGCCCGAGACTTTCTGAATCAAAGGTTTCTGCTATTCCAGCTGCTTTCTCTTCCCATTTGCACACCCATTCCCCCATCACTGCCACAGCACAAGGTCACTTAGGGTTGTAAATGAGAGAGAGAGACACACACACACATGTTCAGGTTTCTTTTAGAGTTAAACACACACACACGCACACACACACAATTCCTCCAGCTCCATCATTTTGGAGATCAGCTACGTGCCCCTCACCTTTGCACCACCTCCCCTAAGCCCCTCTCTGAGTTTATACAGAACCAAATTTTTGAGTCTCCTGGGTGTCTGCTTTTTCTCTGGATCTGAAGATGTAAGAGACGGTAGAACAGGGAAGACCAACAAAAGAGGTCTTTAAAAAAAAAAATCCCCAAACCATTCTTGAGATAAAACAAGACTTATTAAAAACAATTGAAGGGGAGGACTGAAAGAAGGGGGTTTGTTAACGTCCCTCCCCCCATGACCACAGCCCGTTTTCTGCAGCTGGAGAAGTGGTTTAAGAAAATGCACCATTGTTGAAACTTTTTTTTTTCCTTGATGGATTTATTTATAAGGTAGAGAAATATTTTCTCCATAATTGGGTAACTCTTAATAGTAGTGATTGCATATTTATCAGTGTGAGGGGCTGTTATTAATGTAACTGTCAGGCCCCAACACATTTCTGCATTAAATCCATTTAGTATGTGCATTATTCGGGCTCGCATGTCACTAGGACATCAAAGCCCCATGGGCATGGAGAGCTCCATGCCCTGCTGTGGCTGCTGAGCAGGCCCTTGATCAATAAATGTAACATGTTAATGCAGAGCAAATAGAATAAAAGATTTCTTTGACAAGACATGAAAAATCACCTTGTGGCAGCTGGCATGTGATGCCGTTTCTGGGGAGACACTAGCAAAGTTGATCTGACAAGTAAAGAGGAGAGATGATGGTTGTAAGGTGCTTTTGTTTCAAACTTCTTTCTTGACCTGTCAGGTTTTGAAGGCGCCTCAATGGCTCTTTTTTGTCATGTGAAAATTGTAGTCTTAGGTAGTTATGAAGCAGTTATCTCTTCTCAAATTGTGAATGCTGCTGTTTAATTGATTCACTTAGCATTTGAAACTGTCACACATTAATAATTGCGAAATCCTGTAGATACCGCGCTAGTGTGTCATGCCTAAATGTGTAGTTATCAGAAAATTAATATCCTTAATGAACCGGTGCTTTCAAACTAACATTGCATGAAATCTCTTTTGCCCTTTCATTTGCCGAAGCTGCATCCGCCAGTTTGCCGAGAATCACCTCTCGACAGTTTGCTTTCTTGATGCCCGACAAATGCCAGCTTTGCTGTGGGTACATCGTGGGCTCAATGACAATAAATATAGTAATTATACCGGAGTTAGTAATTAACATAATTGTAGTCAATTACGACAAATACAGTGCAGAGCTAAATAAATGAGAGGGGAGAAATTAGCAAGCTAATTGATTTATCTTTACTTGGCTTTCTGTTACAACTGGCAGGGCTGTTTTTCTTGGGGTGGAGAAGAGGAGGGGGAGAAAAAGTCCCCACAAGGCTTGTTTACAAATAGCTGATTTTATTTTGAAGTTGCTTTGTCTTTTGACTTATGATGCTTCACCCCTATTCCAACACCCCCCCCGCCACTGTGCTTACAAGGGGAGAAACTGGGAAAGAAAGAGAGCGAATTTAAATGCCAAGGGAACATTTTGTTAATTTAGCTACATCAAGCCGAATGCTACAGCTAAGACGGGATTTAACTTTCGCTAAGGCTTGAGGAGTTAGAATTTTTGCTTCTCAGATATTGCTCTGGTAAAAAAACAAGTACTTTTTGGGAGTGGGGGTAGCTAGGTCTCCATCGGCGAGGTCATGCTTTGCCAGATGGTACATTTGGGGGTTGTGTGTGTGCGTGCTAATTTGCTCAGCTTTGGTGCCATTGGCTTGGCGTAAGAAGAGGGCATATTGGGCTTGGTTCAGCCCCACCTGGTCTTGTGATGCTTTCTTTCCTCGGTACCTAAGGAAGAGACGGAGGAGGAGGGTCAGCCAGTGTTGTTAGAGAGGGCAGGGCGGGGAGGCGCTCTAGCGGGGACCCCCTGCCTGCTTTCCCTTCTTTGCCACACTCCAGGGCTGCCCAGGGCCCTGGGCTGGTGCACTGCTGAGGCCGCCTGGAAAGTTTCTGTTGAGGTCTCAGGGCCCATTTGTTTCTTGCTGGTTTATTCTGTGCTGCCTGGAGCCCTGGTTAATGGTGTTTATCGCACGTCTCTGTTCTTTGTTCACCCTTTTCAGCATGTCTGCTATGCATGCCGCCGAGCCGCCGAAGGAGAACCTGTCTGTGTTTTGAGTCTTGGGTTTGCATCAGAGCCTGTTTTTCCCTTGCAACTTTTAGAAAAGGATTTTTTTTTTTTGTCTTTAAAAAACGGGTAGTGGCCACAGGGTTTTTAGGGTTGGTGTGTTTACTGTCTTTTCCTCATCTCACCCAGGGTTAAAATCCAATGCTTTCAGGACATGACTCTTTTTTTTTTTTTTTTTTAAATAGCACCCAGCATCTTTTCTCAACCTTATGAATACCTCAGGTTCCTCTGGAAAAAATTTAGCAGTTTAGCAAACAAAAAAATGCATTTCAGAGCCTTTTATTTAGCTCCTCTCCCTGAAGATTCCATTGGGTATGTTTCCTGTCTGACACTAGGGGAGTGAGATGTAGCAATTTTAATTCTACGTGGATAGTACATGTAATTAGCATGACCTCGTGCAGAATTCGGTTTTCCCACTGCATTAGATGCTGCCCGTGTTTCAGAACACTAGGATGTGCTTGCGGTGGTGCCGGGTGTGGTCATTCTTCCGTGTGCTTCATTTGGAAATCGATTTCTGATATGAAATATTTATAAATGAGGAATCATGTAAATTATTTAAAGTTTGCAGGCATAATAGTCTTTCTGATGAAGTCTCAAGTTATTTTAGTAAGTGTGCAGACTGTCTGAGGGGAAAAGGGTTTCCTATTTGGAGTGGGGAGTCTGCTCCTTGGAACTCCAGCCTGATTTAGTTTGATATAGGTGATAGAGAAATTGGGTGATTTGTGCGTGTAGCTTGGTTTTTCAAACAAAATAAATTCTAGGAATCCCCAGAGAGGGCCTCCTGCCATGCGTGTGCTTGGAGACAGTAAGAGGGGAGAGAAGAGGTGTGAGGAAAATTCTTTTGCTGTTGACCACTGTAAAACTTTTCTCACTGTCTCCAGTTTCTACATTCAATGCTGGTTTTCCCACTCTGTATTTTCTCTTGAATGGTACCCAGCGATATAGCAGGTTGGAGTGGATGGGGAAACACAGGGATGATGGCAAAGGAAGCCTCCTTTCATTCTTATTATTTTAAAAGTAAAGTTGCACTAATTGGAGCCAGCTTTATTTTTTCCCTGTGCTCTAGAGAGACAACAGCACAGGGGATAATTTAGATGTATTTTTTTCAAACAAAATGCTGTTGGCAAAGGTGATACTTTTTCCAAGATATTTTCTGTTTCACTTAGACATACACTACTGTAGATGTTTAAATATGTGAGTTTTGAGTTGCTTTGTTGCTCAGAAATTCTAATGATTTTTCTTTCTGTGTTTGTTCAGCACCCGCTCTGTTGATGGAACATATTAAAATGCATTTGTAGGGCTGGTGGAGCAGAAGGAGAGAGGGGCTGGAGCTGTTAAGAGCTTTTGCTGTTCACCTTCTGAAAAGCTGGATGAGGGGCCCATGCCATCTCGCTCGTAAAGTTTTGAGGGAGCACAGTGGAATTCTCTGGTGGGGTGTTAGTTGTATTTTGGGGACTTATTTTTCAGAACGTGTTTTCTTTCCCTTCTGAATGCATCGGTGTGGCTGCTTCCTTTCCCAGGATTTGGCGCCTCCTAAGAACAGCCAGTGACCCCAGACACGCAGGACGACGCCTGGGTGGGCAGGTTGTCTTCACCTGTGCTGACAAGTGGAGGGTGGATCTGCCCCGGTTAGCTCTGGTGAATTCTTCCCAGATGTCTGAGCTGGACTAATATCACATAAAGCAACCACCACCCTTCCCAGTGTAATTGGATGGAGCAAACCAATACCGTGAATTCTGTTCTTTGACACTGGGCTTTGATAATAAAATTCAGCCTGACTTGGAGTATAGAAAAATGGAGCCCAGAAATGACTTTTGAAGGTCATTTTGTCTGGTGCCCTACCTCTAAGGAGTCCGGCATTTGTTCCAGCCTGAGATACGAGTGGTTCCAGCTCTGTAAGAGTGACTGCAGGGATAAATTTAACCATGTACTTTAAGGTTTTTCTCATCTTCTTCCTCTTTTGCTGGTGGGTGGAAGTCAGGTGTGGGGTGACTTATGTTTTGGAGGATGCCAGCCAGGTTACAGGGACTATACCCCTTATTAAAGACAGACAGTGGAGTCTGGGAAGACCAGCGGTCTTTCTAGCTGCCATGTACAATTGGAATCCTCCACAGATGCACCTTGGGGCTAGGTGGTCTTTCTTCATGGCCTTTAATGGCCTGTACAGCCATGATCCTTTGGTCAATTCATTAATCATTCAGCTATGTGAGGGCTGGGATGGCTCCCCCATCGAGGATGGGATGTTCCGCCATCGAGGTCTGGCAACCTCCTCAATGGTCAAAGGCTTGGACCCTTGCTTGTTGTAAGTCTCCTGCTCTTCATTATAGACATATAAATATTTAATGCATATTTGGTTCCACAGCACCTGGAACTTCCAGATGTGATGTTTCCTCCTGAATAGCTCACATGCTTGGTGAAGAGATAAGACGAATACAAGTGAAATTATTAGAAAACAGTATAGGCCACTGTCAAATTCCACAGGTGGCTTTGAGAACTGTAATTCCAACAGGGGAGCACAGTTACCGCATCCGCTGCTTGGGGAGCTTGTTCTGTTTGCATTAGTGAGCAGTCTTGGACAGCCAGTGTGGGGAAGAAGGAGTCTAGCCAACCAGGCAGAGCAGGTGAATAGACCCAGCTGAGCCCCAGGGTGGCTCCCAGATAAGTGTCCTGAGATACCCAGGGAGCACCCAGCCCAATTAAGTGCCAGGGGTATAATATAGATGCTCATGCCCTAGACGTTCTCAGAAGGAAGGACTTCAGTGTCCTTCATGAAGAGATGGAGACCAGGGCTTCACCCTGAAGGGAGAGCAGGGTGTGCCACACCAGGTCAAGCTTTCTGGGCTGGGTAAATAGCTCATACAGTGTTGGGGCTTTGGGACCAGCCTTGTCCTGGGTGCCGATGGTGAGATCCTGATCTGTGTGCCCTCAGGGATTTGTTGGGGCCCCGAAGAAGAGAAATGGAGAACAGGCTAAGCTTCTTCGACACATGAAGACATACCCCTCCTGTGTGGAGTGTGGCGTGGGGGTGGTGGTTCTGGGACATAGAAGCTGGGCAGGGAGGGAAGGCCAGTTGAGTATGGATTTGAGGGAAGTACAGGTTCTCCTTCTCAAACTTTCACCCCTGAATGACAGGCGTGTGGGGGAAACGAGCAACCTCCGGCAGCCGTTCCCAGGCTGAGCGGGACCTGCGTGTCACCCAGACATGCATACGTGGCAATTATGCTGTTAAAAGGGTCACGGGTAATGTAATTTCTCTAGACTTCTGCCATAAACAAGCTGTGCCACTTTGCACCCAGCATGGCCCTGTGGGCTGGCCCTGCTCTCACTCAGAAGAGAAGGAACCAAGACCTGAAACCTCATCTTTCAGAAATGGCCTTTATGATCATGCTGTATGGTTTCTGCAAGGGCCCAGGAGGGCCACACTTAGGGGTGTGCTCTCCTGGGGGAGTTTGCATGTTGCTGGTTCTGGGACTGCCTCGGGGCCTTTGCAGGACCTCGTTCTGTCTCCCATTGGAATGTAAGCTTTTCCAGGATGGAATAACAGCTTCTCCTTCAGGAGAGCCAAGGACAGGGCTATGCATGCAGTACATGCCCCTCGGTTGGAAAACTCTAATCTGGGAATTTTCTCATTTGCTGCAGTGGATTTTTAAAAAGATAATAGCTTCCTTTACAAAGAGGTTAACAGTAAAGGTAGCTACCAGTCATCTATCAACTTCCCCTGATGTATTTTATGTATTTTACCTTTTTAAATCTTTGTTACACACTAGGCATTATTCATGTTTGAAAGGCAGGCAATGGAAAAGCACGGAGGTTGTGAAGTTCCCAAGGTCTCGCAGCTGGGAGGTGGGGAGCCAAGATTCAAAGGCAGCTTTGCTCAGCTAGGAAGTCTGCACTCCTAGCTCCTACGTCTTACTGTATTTGATTAGATGTTTCCCTCAATTATTGTTCATAGTTGTCCTCAAGATCTTTATCTGGTAAGCCAGTGTAGCTTGGTAACTACTTGGTAGAGAAGAGGAAAATTCTTCTAGGCTCATGAAAAGGAGACTTAGCATTTCATTTTTTTCTTTTAAAGGCTGTTGCTGTTTTGTTTTATTCCCAAACTTATATATATAATGTCAAATATGTAAAATGTCAAATATATTTATAACAAATTTTCATGGTGGATCACATTGTTTTTAGAAAAATTTTACATGTATATATTACCCACATTGAATTCTCTGAATAATTTTGTGGATATACATGATCATCATTTACCTTTTTTTAATTATGGAAGTTGTAGGTTTACACAAAAATCATGCAGAAAATACTGAGTTCCCATATACCCACCCCCATTATTAACATTTTGCATTAGTGTGGTACCTTTTTTGCAACTGATGAGAGAATATGATTGTAATTGCACTATTAACTGTAGTCCATGATTTACATTAAGGTTCACTCTGTTGTACAGTCCTATGATTTAAGAAAAAGAATTTATTCTAGTAAAATATGTATCACTTACATTTCCTATCTTAACCACATTCTGATATATAATTCAGTGGTTTAAATTACATTTGTAATGTTGTGCTATCATTACCATCATCTGTTACCAAAACTTTTCCATCAGCCCAAACAGAAATTCTGTACCAATTAAGCATTAACTCCCCATTCTGTATCTAACTTTGGCCCCTGATAACCTGTATTCTAATTTCTGACTATGATCTTGCCTATTCTAATTATGTTGTATTGCTGAAATCATACAACATTTGTCCTTTTGCCGCTGGCTTATTTCACTCAATGTGATGTCTTCAGGTTCATCCATGTTGTAGCATGTATCAGAACTTCATTCCTTTGCATGGCTGAATAATATTCCATTGTATGTATACACCACATTTTGTTTATCCATTTCTTTGTTGATGGATACTTGGGTTGCTTCCATCTTTTGGCAGTTGTGAATAATGCCACTATGAACATTAGTGTGCAAATATCTGTTTGAGTCTCTGCTTTCAATTCTTTTGGGTCCAAATTTATCATCAGTTTTCAGAGGGAGATAAAAACTGTAGGTAATTAGGCTTTAAATGAAATATTTGTATTCTAAATATCTGGGGAAAGTTAAAATTAGATTGGGTTGACGTTTATCACCCTGTTACTTTATGAAGATTAAAAAACAAAAACAAAACAAACACAAAGGAACTCCCTCAAGCCCTAGAGTTAGGCCTCCATCTTTCATGTATTTTAGTCCCTTTAGAAGGAATGAGCCTGTTTTCTCATCAGTTACAGGCAATGAATATTGTGCATTTTCTCACTCCTCAGAGTGCCTCTCAGTTGCAGAGGAGATTAAATTGTTTGAATGCAGATGTGCTGTAAGTCACTAAGGACTACAGAACTCTAATGCATTATTGTCATTATATTTTTTGCTTTTAAATGAGAAACTGAAGTCTTGCTGGCTTGAAGCTCAGAGTCATCATTGGAGACCAAGAAGCTTGGAGAGTTTGCCAGAGCTTGATCTGGTAGGAGAGCGACGAGATCTTGAGTCAGGAACTGTGAATATTAGTCTTGGTGCCATCACAAATTATCTGTGAGATGCTGAGCAAGTCATTTAATCAAAACTGAGGATTATGATACTCAACCTATCAGGGTTGTGAAGATCCAGTGAAGTACTAAACTTAAGAGAGTTTTGTTCCTGTATACAAGGTACTAAAAGAATGGGTAGCCTAAAAACAGTTTATTTCAGTTTTTTTTTTTTTGTTAGTTTCTGAGCAGAAGTTTGACTTTTGTGTAATTTCTGATCTACACTGAAGTGAATGATTTGGTTGCAACTGACAGGGTCTGCTTTACTTTTTTGTAAACGGGCTTGCCAGAGCCTCTTCCCAGAAGATGACTGTAAAAATCACAGTTAGACAGTGCACAGTGAGATGGAATACGGAGATTTGAAATGGATTAAATATAAAAAGAAGACTGTGCTTCCCAGAGTGTAAACTAATCAGATGATAGAGAGGGTGAGGAAATAAATGAGAAAATAAACATGGGCCAGGTAATCTAGAGAGAATATTCTGGATTTTATTAATTAATTTAATAAATACATTTTTTATTAAGTTTATGAAACCATCTCAGTCTGAAGCCGTTGTGAATTCTATATGTGCCAGGTTGGGCCTGTCCACGGTTCAGCTGTCCCCTCCTCCCTCACATACCAAGTAGTAATAACGATATAACATCAGCCAATGATTATTCAGTGTTCACCACCTTGCTCTCATTGAAACCTCACAAGTATTCTGAGATTTTTATTCCCTTTTCACAGATAAGGAGACTGAGACTTGGATTGATTTAGCAACTTGCCCAATGTCACTTAGTAAGTGTCAAAGCCAGGACTCAACCCTGCCCCTTTATCACAGCTCTGGGCTCCTCCCGTGATTCTTTGTGCTACACTTACGAAACATACACTGTTGCAAGGAAATTTAGAGACGTGTTGGTTTAATCCAGTGGTTTTCAAAATTATTTTTCTAGCAGCAGAATCCTTGTCAAACAAAATTTGATACAGAAAGCCCATTATGTGATAAAAATGTTTAAATATTTATTTTTGTAAGTGGGTCAGTGAAAGCAACGAGGCTGTTCAGATGAACACTAGGTTTCATGTTGAGGTTAGGCATGAAGTGCGGTTTTCTATGGTCTCTATGTCCAGATTATTCCCATATTTGGTTTTGAGTGCACGATATCTAGATGCTAATTCACTCAGTTAAGTAGTTGTAAAAGGTAGCAGTTTATTTTCCTTAAAGTTAATCTTGCAATTTTGGGATATTCTTTAAACAGTTGGAAGAAGAAACATTATAATAAGGTCTGCAAAACGTGAGTTAACTTGGCAGCACAAGATAATATGCCTTTTTATTCTCTGCTGTGTTGAAATTTGGTATATAACTTATTTGAGAGTGCCTACTGCTTTTCAATTATAGTTTAAAAAATGGTTAAAGTAATTTAAAATTAAATGCAAATTAGTCATTTGAAGAAACGCTGCAGTCCCTTTGTGGTACTCTAGGGTTCCGTGGAAGGCAGTTTGGAAAACACTGGCCTAATACACTCTTTTAACAAAGGACATTGATACCTAGAAAAAACAATGATGGCTTGGCATCAGGGTCAGGAACAGCCAAAGCAATGTTTTATTTTTTAAATTTAATTTTTCAAGATTTTCTTATGTTTTTCATTCTGATTATAAAAGTAAGACATGTTCATCCTATAGAAATTATAAAAAATACAAAAAATAAAAGGAAATAAAAAATAACCTATAACCTTACCACTGAACAATAAAACACTGTTAATGTTTGAGTATGTATAGTTTCTCACAAAGTTGTGATCAGGCTGTATATAAGGTTTCATATTCTATTTTATATCACTTCCATTTTCTTTGATAATGTGATTTTTTGGTAATTTGCATAATATTGTTTCACACAGATGTTCCATAATTTAACCATTCTCTTACTCATGGACATATATATTGTTTTCCACTTTTTGGGGTTAATAAGAAATGCTGTGATGAACATCTTTGCCTATATGTCATCGTTTCACCATTTTCCATGTTGTCTTTGTTTCCTCAAGACAGTTTCCCAAAGGGTGAAATTACTGAATCAAAGATCATTTGAAAAAAAAAGTCTTCCCGCAACACTGCTTCCTCCACTTCCTCGAGGAGAGTCTGAGTTTGGAGTTTGCTTCTTCCCTGTAGGGATGGAGACTCGGTGGGAAGAACCATTTTGAGCATCTTGACATAAGCCTGTCCATTTTCCCTCGTTATGGGGGGAATGCTTGTGCGTGCTACCTCGGTTCACATGCAGATGAACTCGCAGAGCTACGGGACCCCTCCGAGGCCCAGCGGGATGGGCAGAGGAAAAGGCTGCTTTCACGCAGGCCTGGCACCCACATCTGAGCCCAAATGTTGTCTCAGGTCCCTGCTGGGACAGGCAGCTCCTGAGGTCACCCCTCCCAGGCCAGGCCTTTGTCCAAGGGGCGTCGGGCGGTGCCCTGCGAGGCGGCCGGGCTTGCAGAGGAGTGAAAGCAGGGAACCCAAACCATTTTCAGCATTTCCTTTGCAGATCCAGCCTTTCAAGCCTACCTACATTTACCTGGAACGGCAATCGTTTTGCATTTTAATGACAAATCAAGTACGCTAACTTGCATTTGAAACGAAAGTGCCTTAAATGTCTCTGGCTGTCAGAATGAGATGTTAGGAGCTTGATGAAAAGCGAACAAAGAAGACAAAGTATGAAGCCTGGATACAGTGCAAAATGAAATAAAACCTTGTATGGCCTGTCAGGGGTGTCAGTTGATATTCATATCTAAAGCACATTATAGCATTACTTTGCAGCTCATAGCTTACTCATCTGTCTTTTTTAATTCATCACATTCAAGCCCACATCTTTTAAGTCTCATGTGTCAACAATGGAAGAAATCTGTTAATTGACAAATGAGTGTCACAAATGTGAATTGGTGCCTTTACATCAGCGGCAGGTGTAGTCTCTTTTGTTTTTTGTTGGAACTATTATTGGCATAAGCCAGTGTAAGACATCTGTCTTTGTCGGAATGAGAAATGACAGGCCTTCTTGGCTGTCATTGTCTTAGTGCGTGCTCATTCTGTGAGATACTGTATAAAGATAAAATGTCAGTTAAAAGAATATGAAAAACTATCTGGAGGAAGTCCTTAAATTACTCAGAGAGGGGATCCGGGAATTGGGGCTGGAATGGAAATCCAAGTGTTTCAGTTTGTATCTATCACACCTATTTAAAAATAATATTTCCTGAGTAACAGGATGAGGTTATCAGGCATTTGGGAAAATGTTATGTTGTGCCGGTATAATTAGCTTTATAAGGTGGGGAGAGAAATCTACCTTTGCGAGATATGAATTTATTTATTATAAGGTCATCTCTCAGACAAGCACAGAATTGTCTCAATAAAAACGCTCCAGGTAGGACTCTGGGCCTTGATTTGCATGTGCTTTGCAATATTGAAAATGTTCCCCTCCAATTTCTTTTTTGGTTATATTCCTATCTGAGACTGATGAGAAGAGTAATGAAATAAAAAGCAGCAGTTGTGGAGTGATGAGACAATTAGTGGAGAGAAAACTGGTGGTACTGCCGAGCTCCTGGTGGGTTGGGAGCCGTGGTGTGTTCTGGGCACCTGAGGTTCTGCTGTTAACTCAAGTGATTGCTGTGGAGAGACAGGAGGGTGCATCCTGGGGTGAGGGAGGAGGGAGAAGGTCTGACGGTGGAGGGAAGCTCCTGCACCCCCTTCTGACTGCCTCGACGAGAGGCCAGAGCCTGGACACGTGCAGCCGATGGTGGCCACAGCTGGGCACGCCCTGAGTGCAGGAGGGTGGGCTCCAGCCTCGTGCTTCCCACACGTGAATGTGCCCACAATTCACAGGGGGATCTTGTGAAAATGCAGGGTCTGATTCTGTAGGTCTGTCCAAGACACTGTTTCCAACAAGCTTCAGGTGATGCAGATCTCATCACAACGTGGGGCTGTGAGAAGAGGGAGGTCTCTGGAAGCAGGGATGGCCTAAGCTGTGCTGGATAATTTCTGCACTGGACACTGTGTCTTCTGTGGAGTGTTTTCACCCCTTCAGAGGTGGCCCGGACCCTCTGACGTTTCTCCAGCTCTAGTGGCCCGGGGACAGGCTGCTCTCCCAAATCCAAGGTACCCCGTCTTCCCTGGAGGGCTTGGTGTTGTGTGTGTGTGTGTGCTGTGCACATATGCTCATCGAGTGGTTGGCGATGGGCACGTACTGAACCGGTGTGTGAGTCGGCAGGCATTGTGTGTGCTTTTGTGTACACTGAGTGGGGTGTTTAGGTATGTAGCAATGGCTGTGTGCCCTAGGTGTGCATGTGTGTGGTGTAAGCACATGTGCCAGCTGAATGCTTAGGGACAGGGTGTGTTTGTGTTTGCCAAGTGGAGCAGTAGGGCTCCTTGGCTGATAATTCATTTGAATGTTGATGTCAACGGGATGTATGGGGGGGGTGGAGCGGGGCCCTACATGGGGGACCTGCTGTTGAGTCTGAGACCTCGGAGTCCTTTGGTGTCATTAGTCCTTGGTATAGATATTTGCCTCCAAGGTTCCTCCTGGCCTACTGCCATGGAAGCTGACTGCAGTGTTTATTTGCAGATAGAATAGACCCCTAGCAACATTAGACACTACTACTGGGAGCTGAGGAAGTCCTGAAATTATCATCAGAGATCAAGGAAGGGCAAAATATGGGGAGCCTCGAGGCTAGATTCTCGCTTCTCTTTTCTCTTTTTATTTGAGTTTAGAACCATGACTCAAAGAGCAAAAGCCACCTCTTTTCTCTTCATGTAGACTAATAATGAACTAATGAGCAGTTGGGAGGATGAAACTGGTATTTTTCTGAAGGCTCTTGGTAGAGCCTGTGGTTCTTTTTCCAGACTTTACCCTCCTTTCCTTAGACACCTTCTTTCAAATTCTACATACTGCAGACCTTTTCCTGGCTGACCTTTAAATGCTCTGTTCTGGAGGGAATTTTAACTTTCTTTTTTTTTTTTTAAATTAAAGCAAAGCTTACCTGAAGGGGGTGAGGCAAGCCAGAGAAGAGAAGGAAACGACCCACCTGAAAGAGGCACATACGCTGCACCAGAAGCCCCTTTCCCTATAAAAGAGAACGTTGTTGTCACAGTGAGGAAGGCCCATTTTACTTTCTGTGGAGGTGCATCAATAACACAGAAGTTGCCAGAGTACAAAATGTGTGTGTGCCCTTGCAGATGTGCCCCTGTTCATCTTCTAAAAATGGGTGAGGCGTGCACATTTAATTTGTTTATCCATGCACACACTGGTGTGTGCAGACAGAGCCCAGATAGACATACAGACATTCTTTTGTAGATGTGCTCTGGGACTAGGTACCTAAGAAGACCATTTCATGTGCCCTCTCTCGGTTTTCCATTGCCAGCTGTCAAGGAGAATCTGAAACAGACAAAAATTTATTGGACAGTGTTTAGAAACATGTCGGTGGTAACGACTGCAATCATGATTTCAATTAACACCCACTAAATTTAGGCTAATGCAGTGCATTTGTAGACCTGTCGAATGTGCTTGGCATCATGTCGCAAAAATCTAAAGTGGTCATGGTTTAAAAAACATTGTATGCTGACCACTGCTTTCATACCCTGTACCCCCAAATCTGGCACCTGGTGGTGGGCTTGCCTATGAACTGTTGAGATTTCAAAATGCTCTAAGTTTGGGTTTTTATAAAGTGACCTTTCAATTGCAGAGAGTACAAAGTTTTAGCATCTAATCTTCCTTAATGAAATACTACGTTGGAGCTCATAATTCATTTTTCACACCCTGCTCACCCCCTTTTCTGGCTATTTGTGTGAAAACAGCTGGGGAAGTGCTGCATTTTATGATTAAGGCACTAAAAGATTAGCCGTAGGCACTGCCCATCTATGGGGCTACACAATTCAGGCTGCTGCCAGCAGATCTGTTTTGAATCGGACTCAGATTAAAGTGAGTGAAAATCATTTGGGGGCCGAGGGTGCAAAAGGTCACATGTGTAATGAATTGTGGGTGCTTGCCTGGCTTCCCAGGCAAGAACCATAAGCAATTATTAAATGCCATTGTGCATCGGGAAGGGTTGGGTGGTGGTGACTTTGAAATTTTCCAGAAGCAGGGCTGGGAAATTACAAAGGTTTGTCCTAAAGCATTCTATTGGGGCTGGTTGTTGCCTTGTGTATTTGGCTTTATTTGGGGAGAGGTTTTTGTTCCCCTCTCATCGTCTGTTTGCTCTGGGTCTGTGGTGATGGGGATGGGGTTGGGAGTATCTGCTGGCCTTTGTGTGTGTATGGCGAGGCCTTGATGAACCTTTTTTCTTTGACTTGGCGACTTCCTTGGATTGGTCTCTGGTTTCCCTGCGTGCTTTGGGAGCTGGTTGTTTTGCTTCAACCCTCAGCTGTTCTGCAAACATTAACAT
>PVKY010005800.1:0-16875 GCA_004027775.1 Bradypus variegatus
CCATATAATCATCCATGGAGTACAATCAACTGTTCACAGTACCGTCATATAGTTGTGTCATCACCCCAATCCATTTTTTAACATTTTCTTTACACCAGAATGAATAAAAACAAGAATAAAAAACAAAAGTAAAAAAAAAATCATCCCCCTCACCCCACCCCAATCTTCATTTAGTCCCTGTCCCCATTTTTCTACTCATCCATCCATACACTGAATAAAGTGAGTACAATCCCCAAGGTTTTCACAATCACACTGTCACCTCTTGTAAGCTACTTTGTTATACAATCATCTTCAAGAGTCTAGGCTACTGGGCTGGAGTTTGGTAGTTTCAGATATTTACTTCTAGCTATTCCAATATATTAAAACCTAAAAAGTGTTATTTATATAGTGCATAAAAATGTCCACCAGAGTGACCTCTCGACTCCATTTGAAACCTCTCAGCCACTAAAGCTTTATTTCGTCTCATTTCACATTCCCCTTTGGGTCAAGAAGATGTTCTCAATCCCATGATGCCAGGTCCAGATTCATCCTCGGGAGTCATATCCTGCGTTGCTCGGAAGATTTACATCCCTGGGAGTCAGGTCCCACATGGTGGGGGAGGGCAGTGAGATCACTTGCCAAGGTGGCTTCGAGAGAGGACCACATCTGAGCAACAAAGAGACACTAAAGGGGAGACACTTAGGCACAATTTTAAGCAGGTTTAGCCTCTCCTTTGTAGCAACAAGCTTCATAGGGGCAAGCCCCAAGACAGAGGGCTCAGCATATCAAGCCGTCAGTCCCCAGTGTTTGTGAGAACATCAGCCAACAATCTAGGTGAGGAAGTTCAACCCCTTCTCATCCTTCCCCATCTCTGCAGGGTTTTTTAAGGTTAGATTTTGTCTGAAATACTTTTGCAAACTCATTTAGCCATGTAAACCTCACCACCACCACACACCCCACAAAGCAACTATTAATATCCCATGAATTTCTGGACACATTTTGAAACTAGGGAGGAGGCTAGAGTGAAAAGGCTACAATCCCAAAATAGAGGCAAACAGTTCAAATGGGGAAGAATTATGGGGCAAACAGAGGGATTGGAAGGTGAGGATTCAGGTCTTCATGCCTCTTGTTGCCATGAAAGCCAAAGTGCAGCACTAAACTGGGGGGAGCGATGCTAGCCAAATGGAAGGCCAGCCATTCCGCACGGATTGATGGAATAAGAGAGGCGGAAATTTTAGGGACGAAGAGTTGAGATACTGGCTGGAAGAGTAACCCTGCAATCAGCAGGAAGAAAAGAAAATCCCCTCCATCTGGAAAGGAGGTTCAAATGCAGTTAACCACAAAGGACAACCATTCATACGGAAGGAATTACCAAAAGTCTGAAGCGACCTACACTTATATTATGAATCATTCAAAAACAAAAATCATTATGATAAGAAAGAACTTGATTCATCAAGATACAGTGCAAAAAGCAGCTAAGCAATGTTTGGTCTCAGATACTTGAAGTCACTCTCACTGGCCATTTCAACGAGTGGCAAGGGATGAAAAATCTATGGAACTAGCAAATCTTTCTCACATAGAGCTCATATGGAGTAATGGGAAGATACAACCAAGAAAATACTATCCTTGTGTATAGGTCGTATGGTCATCCCTAGGCCCAACAAGCTTATACATCTCTGACACTCAATGGAAGAACCCAAAGTCAGAAAAGGAAATTGACAAAGGAAAAGGAAATGAGCCATTAAAGACAACACAAAGGATTGAGGTTAATTCCTATGTCCATTAAGTTACTCTAAATTAAAAACACCCAAACTTTACCAGGTCAGACAGAAGTAGCAATCGAGGGACAAGATATTCTTCCCTCTCACTTTTCCCCCCAGTAACTTGCCCTACCTCCACTTCCAACCTTCAATAAATTCTTCAGTCTGTCCCCAATCTATCAAGTTACCTTTTTGAAAAACTGAACCATACCCATAATCTTTTTGCTGCGGAACAGTCAACATATTTAAGCTTAATCCACAATAAGGTATTTCAAACTCTTTTGACCCCAACCTACAGTAAGAAAACATAAGCACAACACACACACACACACACACACACACACACACACATACACACACACAAGTTTTGCATAACAATACTTCTTCTACACATAATAAACTTGGTATTTTCTATTCTAATCTAGTCTACTTAATTTTTAAAATGCTGGCTAAACTTATTAAATTGTTCTTAAAACCTATCACAACCAGCAGGATGAGAAATAATGAGCTACATACACAATATACTGGCAATAAGTGTACTAACAGAGAAAAACTTTTGGAAGAAATTTTCCACTGCCAGAAAACAGTAATAGAAGAAAATATTAATTTGTGCTAAGTTTAGTTCTTTTACCCTAAAATAGTCTGGGCTTACTTACTATATAATATTAATCAAGTCCCAAGAAATATGGGGCATTTCATAACATGTTCAACGTATTTTTATTTATTTTTATACTGCTATTAAGGTATGCCTTATATTTCCACATCAAATAAATTCCTAAAATTCTTAGTGTTAATCCTGATATCCCTGTTCTCACTTATAAAGCAATATATTCTTTTAAAAAAAAGATATTGCTTCAAAGAATTATAAATGAGTGTCAAGTTACTATAATAACCAGTATCATCGGATAACCACCTACAATTATGATATTTCTTTTAAAAAAGAAAGAAAAAGAATAAGAATGAAAGCCACCATTTACCAAACAAGACTCCTATCATATGCCAGCATTGTGTTCACTCAAATAACTGTACTTATTCACTATAATTCTCACAATAAGAGATTATTAAGTAGCTAGTATAAAGAAAACAAAACTATAATTCTGAAGACATTTATTATCCTAATTGAGGATTTAGATAAAAATAAATTTAGTAGTTTTAAAGGAACATTTTGGTAATTTGGTATGATTCATAAATGCTACTCAGGAAGAGCTAACAATGAAGAAAAGCAGAAGTGAAGAACAAAGTATCCCAGAAAGGTTTCAAATCCTTCCAATCAAGCCATCATCACACCTCACTTAATTGAGCAACATGAAAAAAATGTGAATAAACTTTAAAATTACTCTAACAAAAGGAAAAATTTATATCATAGTATCTGCTAACGTACTTGAATAACAAATTTATTAATCATTCAGACTCTTGTATTTTTGTATATAAAGTAATCTGAATGGGCAATAAAATTGTTATTTAATGATGATTTATATGACATGTTACAAAGCCCAGGATTCAAGCATCAAAACCGTTCTCCACATGCAGATAGTTTTACATGTGTCTTTTCTATTGACTAATATTATCTTACATTAGTTTTTAAGTAAATTGGTAAAAAATTTCCTAAAATTCCAATTTCCCATTTTGAAGCACGGGGTAGCCAATTCAATGAATGATGTACTCATTCCTCATTTAGTCATTGCTAGCAAATTAGTTCACAACTTAAAAGTTATTTTTACTTCTACAGCTCCACTTAATTTTATACAGTTATACTGTTGGCATCAAAACTATTATTTTAAAAACAAATATATAAACCATAATCATTTCAACAACTTAAGAAAGAAACTAAACAGCCTTTCAAATCCTATTGGATAAAACTGGAAAATAACATACATTACTAAATTTAAAAGTGATATATGACCTTAAAGAATTTTTATCCCCTTGCTCCTGTGCTCATTGGCTTTAATCCTCTCTTCCTCTTTCCTGCTCTACTTATTTCCTCCCTTGAGCCATCAACACCATGCTCAAGGAATGCTGTGGAAGAAAAACAATACATCTTTGAATTATCAGTTTTCTTATTGTCATGATATTGTTAGAACAAAACATCGATTTTACCAAAATAAAACGTGAAATGGACCATAACTAGGAATAAAATGAAATTGATAGAAAAGAAGTAATACTGAGTTAGAATCTTAGCTGACTCCATTTTTAAAAGTAGCCTATCATCAGCATAAAAATAAGGCATAGCTAGATAACATTTCCATTAAAATATACAGGCAAACACAAATATACAGCCTGTAATACAGAGTATTTAACTACTACTGTGCTGTAGCAAACGGGTCTTTCAAAAATTAAAAATTATATAATTTAAGGCAAATCTAAATTATCAAATTTAACCCCAACAACAATCCTTGTAAATTTTCATCACAGACACACATGAAAAAAAGAAAAGACTTAAAAAATTAGAGATCAATTCACAATCTGGAAACATCCTTAATCTAAACTGTTTTTAATATAATGCTAGATAATGAGGAAAAAATGGACATTATCCCAAAATGAAGTAATCAATTAATACAAGAACACCCAATCAAGTTCAATATTTAAATAAATAGAAGAGACTGGCATTTTTAATTAACCTAAATTCTCAAATACCTTCCAGAGAGTAAATACTACTACTCATGATACATCTCTTGACAGCTTTTCCATTCCCAACTTTTTTACCTTGTCCTTACCTAAACTTCTGTGGTTGATAAT
This sequence comes from Bradypus variegatus, assembly GCA_004027775.1. Taxonomy (NCBI): domain Eukaryota; kingdom Metazoa; phylum Chordata; class Mammalia; order Pilosa; family Bradypodidae; genus Bradypus; species Bradypus variegatus. The sequence continues at coordinate 4,476 of PVKY010005800.1, forward strand.
TCCACTTTCAAGACCTCATACTTCCAAACTTAAAAACTGGCTGAGTCTTAACAGACACTGCCTAACTCCAAAATGTACAAAATAATTCCTAAAAAATTCTATTTACTTGTTCTCTATTACTGAAAAACACAATACAAGTTTACATAAGAGACTGTACACTTTCTTTATATCCCATATCAAACTTTTAAAATGATAAAATATGACAGATATACTACTAAACTTAATTAACTTTGAACCATAAGTCCCTGGTTGAAATTGTCTGGAATGTATTAATACAAACAAAAAGTATTTGGCCAAATACTTAGTTGACTTTTGGCTTATGTGGCTTAAAAAATATACATGTATGAACAAGATATCTGTACATATAGAAGAAACAAAGACCAAGAAAACATATTTCCCAGAAAATATACGTAAGTCATTCCAAAATATCTCATAATATAAAACTACTATGTAAATTCTAATAACCAGAAGGCAATGGAGTATATGGTTTTATCTTTTATCATAATTTTAAAATTATATTTACTACTGGTACATCCAAACAGTCTTCCTATGATTTTGCAGATGAGAAAGAATACATATTAAATCACAATCATAAACACAGGTAATAATGTCACAATGGAGCCATAATTCAAGAACTCAAAACTCCAACTCTAAAAGTACCAAAACCTCTGCTTAAGTCTTTAAAAGGAAAGATTACAAAATTTTCTAAACTTATGAAACATGGTATGATGTAAAATTGCACATGCTTTACAGAATATTTTACTCTATCCATCAAAAAAAAAAAAGACATACAAAACCAGTACAAAAATCAAAATTGTCTCACTCTTAAGAGAGAAGTCACTTGAAAGATGGTCTAGAATGCTCACACTTCCAGTCTAAGTCTGGTAGTCTGTTTTTACAAATCATTCCATTAATATTTATAAATTTTAAAAACCTCATGACATCCAAGTTGCTAGAAATTCTCTGACACTAGCAAACTATAAGTAATGGAAAGTTATCATGCATAGGCATTCCTGAATCAATGGTTTAGCTATAAATCTAATTTTTAAGAAACTTCAAATCCCACAAAAGGAAAGAGCTGCCAATTGACTTTTATTGCAGGAAAATAAAGTTTTACTAGAGAACAAAGATATTTTAGTACAAAAACTTGCCAGCAAACTCAAATTATTAGTATTCCAAATGTACAAAATACTTATTTGGCCAACATCTTTCAAAAGCCAAAGTACCAACACACATCCGGATGATGTGTATTTTTTCCAATAGAAAACTGTGGGATGTTAGTATGCATTCTGTATACAACATCAGAAGCAGAACTTTAGCCAAGCCTTGGAGCTTGAAGGTCACATGAAGCATGTGTTCTCATCACTGATCTATTCCTTTACAACAGGACTTCTAAAATCACATCTATATTGTAAAATAAAGACAAAAATCTAACTAGTTTAGATTTAAATTAGATTAAAATCTAACTCAGGCTGGAACTGCTCCCAGATATTCTCCACCAACTATTACAAAAATTTTCAACTATTCATGTCATTTTATCTTACAAACATGACAATTTCTGTAAAGTCCATCTTTAGAGGCTTCCTTAGCTGTACCACATAGAGACGAAATAAAACCCACTAATCACCTTCAGGTTCGGTGAACCTACGATAAACAGGAATTTTAATATCTCCTCCCATTTTCACAGATATTTCCAAAGTCTGGAAAGAAATGTTTCCACCATTAAATATCTTTCAGTTGAATATCTGTCATGTTGCTATGCATTAGGGAACTGTGAGCAATAACCTATTTTTTTGTCCATCACATTATTTATTCAAAATCTCTTACTGCTGACCTAAAAACCTAAGTTCTACATCATAATTTCCACATTGAACAGGCCTTAAATAAAGGCAATAATTCACTAGCACTGTTTTAGTCCTGGAAAATTACCAAACTAGAAAAAAAAATCTCGAATAATTGGTGTCTAGTCTTTGATCTTGAATATTAATATATATACACCCAATTACAGAGAAGTTATTCATAATTACATCATAATGCCCAGCTAAAGACTAAATTAAGAGCGTTAAAAAAAAAATACACACTTACCCCATTCTAGGTATTCAAGAATATTCTTCTCTCTTCTCAACGGAGAATTACTGCATTCATCATAAAGGCAGATGAGTATATCCAGTAAAGTCTCTACACTGAAGCACTGCCCATTGGTCTGAGCGGGCCCATCCAAAATAAACTGCTCCAACTGCCTCAAACGCACTTCTCCAGACATGTTTGCTTCAATGTCTACTGCTTTTCCTTTAAATTATTATTACTACTTTTACAATATTTATGTGAACCTAAATTTTAAAAGGTGTGGTTTTAAAAATAAACCACTGTCATGTAATTCTGGTGCTGAATTAAACATTCAACACACCGGTAACCTCACTCAACTGAAGCGTCTTCGATTTCACATATATACATATATTTTGAAGAAAAGTTATTATAAAATATATATTTAATACATTTTTAAGGAATAATACAACTAGACCGTATATTTAAATAAAATAATATTAAAAGTACAACGAACCAAAAAGCCAATACTTCTTTAAAAAAATTATTCTCCTTCATTCAAAATTCAGCTCATGCAACATAATCCTGAAATGAATCCGGTTGCATCACTAATGAATAAAGTCCGATTTGCATCAGCAATTCACTTCCGAGAAGAAGAAAAATAGAAAAGGGAGGGGGGAAAAACTGAATGTATTTAAGGGGAGGGGGGGCAAAAATTCTGCTGCAAATCCTCCCAACCACCACTTGGATAATGTATCAGCGACAATTATTCCAGAGGGAAGGGAAGGGGCGAGGTCCCTGAAGCAGCCACTCCGAAGCACACTGAGTCTCGCCCGAGGAAGGCTTTTCCTTTCTCCAACGAGGTCCTTCTTTTTAAGGCTTTGCAGTTGGTCTTATTTTCAATGGATTCCGACTAAAACTCTTCATTTTTCTCCCCGCTTCTCCCAGGGGCCTGACTGGCGGCGCAGACGAGGTTGGAATCGCGAGCTGCGGGGCGGCACTCACACCCGGGCTCCAGGAGCAGCGGCTACTTCGCCGCCCAAGCCCGCTCCATGGCGGTGGTCGCTTGTCTGCCGGGCCGCGCTGGGCCGAGAGCCCGGCCTCCCCACACCCGCACCGCGGCCGCCGCGCCGGAGGCTTCCAACGCCCCTGGCAAGGGGGGTGGCCCTTCTGAATTCAAAGGACACGGGCGGCAGCAGCTGCGGCGGCGGCGCGGGCGGCTCCAGCAGCTACTTCTCCCGCTGCTTCACACCCCTGGGTTAAGGGCATCTTTCCTCTACGAGTAGGGAAGCGGCCGAGGTGCAGGCGGAGAGGTCGGTGGCGCTCGTGAGGAGAGCAGAGGCTGTGGCAGCCCAGCTCGCAACCACTCCCTTCCTCTCCCTTCTGCCCCTCCCCTGCTTTCCCTCTTCCTCTCGCGCTCGTGCTCGCGCCCTCGGCTCCGCGAGGCTCCTCCAGACCCCGCCGCACGCAGTCGGAAGCTCGCGGACGAGTCCGGATCCAATATGGCGGCGTCCCGCTCCCGCACACGCGTGTACACGCCCTCTCTCCTCCCAGCTCCCCCGCCTCTGCCCCGGCTACACCCGCCCCAGAGCCCCGCGCGGGCCCCAGCCCTAATCCTCCAGGTCGAGCCCGGTGGTGTCCTGCGGCCACGCCGAGTCGAGGCCCCAGAGAGGCTCGGGCCGGGGGCGCGGACGGCTGCACCACTCGGAGGGGCGGGGAAAGGGACAGCCTCGGCCGGCGATGCTGGAGCAGCCGCATTGTGGAATACAGGGATACGGGAGTTGAGGGGCCAAGAGGCAGTTGCAGAGGATATGAAAGCTGGATGACCCGCCCGGGGCAGGGCTGGGGAGTTACGGCATTATGGGGCCGCAGGCTGGGAACTGCGCCACCGCTTCGCTGCTGTCCCCGGTTTCCAGAAGCTTCTTGTGTGGATCGCAAAGTAGGGCTGCTTCTTCGTCCTCGGAGACACCACCTGTCTAGTACATTTGCCAAGGGGGCCCAGAAGCAGAGGGCTTTTAGGCTTCCATTAGATCTGCTAAAACATTGCCCCTTCTCATCTACCACCACCACCCCCCCATTAGATTCTCCTGAGTAATAATTGCCTGGGTGTCTAATTACAGCTCTCCTTGTGTCTTTTCCCAGGACAAAAACAATGACATACCAATATGTGCTACAATTCAAATCATGTATGTATGTGTGAGAAGGATGGAATTCCTCATCTCTATATTCCCAAAACTTTCCGTTTGTGAAGCATAGTGTTTTCTCCTATGGAACAATTTCAGCTGCTGCTTGTTTATCCCCAGCCAAGGTTACCACCTGCAGAGGACTTAGTTCAGATGGTGAATGGAGTCAAGACTTAATTCACCGCTATCATGAAACCTACACTCAATGCACGTGCGTCACTCGTTCACACACATCCACATTTGTAACCCAGTGGCACAATTCAGGAATCTGGACAGGGATGGCAAGTCATCGAATAGCTACTGTCCCTGAGGTATTAGGGCTCTTCTAAGTTTCTGTGAATCTTGGTTTTAGGAGAGCTCCGTTTACAAAATTCTAGTGGAAGATCCCACATCTAGAAATGAAGGCTTACAGAAGTAATTCCAGTTGTGATTCACAAAATATTGTGAATTTTTTGGGAAGTCCACACTTCCCAAGCCTACAGATGCCTGACTTAAATAAGGACAGCATTATTTCAATGTGCTACTGACACATGAATGATGAAACAGACAAAAGGCCAATCCTTTCTAGCCATGGCATTTTGGGTTTTTTTTCCGTTTGGGTTTTGTTTTGTTTTGTTTTGTTTGACATTTTTATATATGTGTGATGTTCAAATACAAAAATAATCGAAAGAAAATTTAATTCTAACACATAATAATCAACATTTTGGTGTTTATTACTCAAATATTTTTACTATGCATTTCAACAAAAATGTTACATTTCAACAAAAATGTTACAAAGTCATAAAGAGTTTTATAGACTCCTGTTTTCACTTAGCAATATATTATGAACATCTTTCCAGGTCAACAAATATTCTTCAACAACATGGTTTTTAATAGTGGAGCCAACAGATTTTAACAATTTTATTTGATCATGGGATGGAGTAGCAAAGAAGGAAGCAATTCCTTTTTTGCTTTTTCAAGTATGGAACACTGGAGAACTTGCCTTGATCCAGTATATCTGTTCATCCAACTTGCAAATTACTATAAAGAAGTTTAAAAGAACTTAAAACATGTTAGGTCTAAATAAATGCTAATTAACAATGGAAATAAATGAAATGCAGATATGTTTTATTTAATAAAAGAGTCAAGCTGCCAGTTCTCTCTCTACCTATTCTATTAGTACTTGGGTACCACCCACAGACCAGGGTATTGATGGTTGCTAAATAACCCTTTCCAAATTATTTAGAAAATAGAAGGGAGAATTTATTTTAAAAAAAGAAAAGAAAAGTACCAAGAGAAGGAAAAAAGTTGAACCCAATCAATTTTGCCTGAATAATTCAAGCTTAGAGACTTAATAATTAACTAGACACTAAACACATTGTGTGGGTGTTATTTAAAATGTTCTGGTTGAAGTGTGAACATGCTTGTTAATGAAATGGGTCTTAAGCCAAAGAAAGGCACAGCTCCTGTAGCCCTAAGTGCCTGAAGTGTTCCTACAAAAGAAGAATGCCACACACTGCTTGGGAGGGTTTTCCTGGAGAAAAGAGCCTGGAAGAGGTCTTCATTGTGAAATACTGCTTAGGGGTCTGGAGATTAGATGTACACCACAGCAAACACACAACTTATCTGAAATAATCAGAGACAGTTTTATGGAAGTGCTGGGAATTGATACAACCTTTCAGAAAAGTAGGACAGGAGAGGACAAGAAGATAGGAGAGTGGAAAAATTGTGGCAGGACAGGAGTCACTAAACCTAGTCTCTGATACAAGCTTTCTTTGACTGATGATCCACTTCTGGGCTGAAAGCAGGAGAATCAGTCCATCAATTAAAATTTTTAACAACTACCCCTACTCTTACCTTCCTATATCTTACTCCAAAGCAACTGCAGTTTCAGTATGGAGAAAAGGGCTAAAAGCAAGGTAAGTTCCACAGCAGGCCTTAATATATCTGTGTCTGAGAGTAGGAACCTCAGACCCCTACCACATCCCATTGCAGCCCAGCTAGCATATTCTGACCCTGCAAATGAATGACTTGGTTTAGTACACTCTGAGGATAAAATGTTAGTCCTTACTTCACGTCTCACTTCTGACATGAGTAATACCAACAGCAAAGGATTACATTACGAAAAAGAGAGACTTTCTAATTGATAATCACTTCCTTCACAGAACACTTACAATGTGTAAATACTGTCTTGATTACTCTGAGCATGTTATTTTATTCATATAAAGTTTGTATAAAGTAGGAAAATTATCTCTATGACATACATAAGGAAACTGACGCTTAGAGAGATTAAAGAACACATGAAAGATCGTACAGCTAGTAGTAAGTGACACAGGAGCTGGGGGTCAACCCCAGATCTGTCTGATGCCAGTGCCCATGGTTTTAACTACTATGCAAGTAAGGTCTGAAAAATCTGCAGAACTCAGTAAACTCAACTCCCTCCTATTGTGACAAGAAAGAAGTGGAATATAGGTGCTAATTCATATTTGTGAGCATTAGAAATTTACACCAAAGCAAAAGGAAATACATATATGATATGTCAGGGTCCAACCAGAAAAATAAATCACCAGAGTTTTTAACCGGAGGAAACTTAATCTTGGGAAATGGTTCCACAGCTGATAGAAGAGATGAGGAAACAAACAGGAGAGTGAGGTGAACCACTGATTGGCAGCAGCAGGAAGATTCTACCACCCCCTAGGCTGGTAAAAGCCAAACCCAAGGCTGGTGGAAGCTGGAGCCACAGAAGAGACACAGGAGCTACTTGGGAGGCTGCCCTATGCAGAAACTGGGGAGAACACCATGACCTCCAATCTCCCACCATTTGCAGCTAACAAGGAGCCTCTGAGAGAGAGCCTGGATGAGTTGTTCTCCAAAATACAGAACAGAGCAGGCAATGGTTGAGGAATGAATGTAAGGGCAAACAGGCCAAGGATTTACATACTATAATTAACACAATTTCAATTTTACCCAAACTATAAAATATTGATCAAACAAATGTTTTCTCTCTAAATAAACTGATAAGTAGATTTTGAAGTGGCATGGTTTTAACACAGGAGCAGTTTTCACCTTTCCCTTTTCATATTTGTTTTTCCTTTTTCATCACTCAAAAAGTTGAATGGAAAAAAAAAAAAAAACTAACTCTCCAGATCTAGGGCATGTTTTCTTAGTATCACAAACTATTTTCCACTTACTTGTCCATGGATCTTGCCCATCTTGTCATATCTTTGAATCTCTCACCCAGCTTGATATAAGCAAGCTCTACTCGAAGCTGAGTTTTCAAAAATATGTTTAGGGTCAAACATTATAATACAGATTCTGTCCACTATTAGAGCTATTTAGTAAATTTAAACATAAAGAAGATAGGTGGTCCTGTTTTATAAATTCCATCCTGCAGAAAGCATTTGCTGAAAGTCTCCATGGCCAACTAAGGTTACAAAACCAAGTTAATTAAGCCAGTGCGTTGCCCTCACTCCTGAGGTGGGGTTGGAGATGGCATAGCCAGGACTAGGGACTGGCAGCCAAAGAAGTGAGAGTTGAAGAATCCAGTTTCCATTCTGGAAACTGCTCTGGTCAAGGTTACCAGTGACTTCCACATTGACAAAGCCAATGGTCAATCCTGAGTTCACATCTCATTTGACCATTTCACAGTATTTGATATTGCAGATCACCCCTCTTAATGGAAACACTTTTCTTCACTTGGCTTCTTCACTCTCCTGATTTTTTTTCCATCCTCACTAGTTTTCTCAATCTCCTTTGCTAGATCCTACACATTTCCTAATTTCCAAACATTGGGTGCCCCAGAGCCCAATCGTTGAATCTCTTCTCTTTTCTATCTACACTCATACCCCACTTGACCTCAGTTAGTCTTAAGGCTTTAAATATTATATATGATGGTTTTAAAACATGTCACAAATTCTCTGGCATTCCTCCCATTGACAGGTTGGATCTATATCCCTTTACATTGACTCTAGACCAACCTTGGTGACTCACTTGTAACTAACAGAATGCAGCAAAAGCAGTTGTTTAGCCTTACCTTGTCCACTGGAACACTGTCCTCAGACCACTGTTGCCATGTAAGAAGTTCAAATGTTATAAGAAGTTCAACTGTCCGAGGCTGTCATGGTAGGAGGGAGGTCAAGCCACATAAAAGAACCATGTTTAGGTGCTCAGTCAGCAGCAATAAGAAGCATTAACTGCCAGACAAATTTCAGCACACACAAGTCACCCCCAGCCATGCGGTCTTCCCAGCTGAGGCCCCAGTCATTGTGGAGCAGAGATAAGTTCTCACCACTGTATAGTCTCTGAATTTCTGGCCCAAAGAATCCATGAACCTAATAAAATAATTGTATTTTTAAGTTTTGAGGTAATTTTATATGTATAAGTAGTTACCAGAATAAGAGATAAATACTGATAACTCACAAATTTACATGTTTGATCTGTACCTTTCTCCTGAACTCCAGATTTGTCTTTCTAACTGCCTACTTGACCTCTTATTTAACAGCACTCTGTCCAAAATATGTCTTTAGCCAGCCCTCTCCAAAAAAAAAGAAAAAAATCCCCAGTCCTTCCCCAGAGGTCCCCAGAGGAGTAAATGTACCTTCATTTTCCCAGTTCCTTGGAGTTAACCCAAATTCTTCACTTTCTCTCAGCCTCTGTGATGGTTAAGTTCATGTGTCAGTTTGGTAGCAAAAACCATGAATATATTTGTGTCCCATGTGAATGCTCACCAGAGGGTAACTTCATCAGAGGAAGGTTTTAATAATCAAGTGGATAAGATGACCCATTCTGTAGATACCAGTCAGCCTCTTCCCCAGCCACTTCTGCCATTGCCCAATGGGCTCATAAACAAAGTGGCCATGGTGGTAGAGATGGAGGTTATGCATGGGCTCAGCAACATGGACTTCCACTCACCAAGGCTGACCTGGCCACAGCCACTGCTGAGTGTCCAATCTGCCAGCAGCAGAGACCAACACTCAATCCCCAATATGGCACCATTCCCTGAGGTGATCAGCTCACAACCTATGAACAATGGAAGAGGCAATGTTTTATTCTTATTGGAATAGACACGTATTCTGGATACAGATTTGCCTTCCTGGCACACAATGTTTCTGCCAAAACTTGCATCCATAGACTTACAGAATGTCTTATCCACTATCATGGTATCCTACACAGCCTAGTTTCTGATCAAGAACCCGCTTCACAACAAATTAAGTATCGGAATGGGCACATGCTCATGCAATTCTCTGGTCTTACCATATTCCCCCATCATCCTGAAGCAGCTTGATTGATAGAAGGGTGGAAGGCTCAATTATGGCCCCAACTAGGGGGCAATACCTTGCAGGGCTGGAACAATATTCTCCAGGAGGCTGTGTATACTCTAAATCAGTGTCTACTCTGCAGTGCTGTTTCTCCCACAGCCAGTATTCATGGATCCAGGAATCAAAGGGTGGAAACGAGTGTGACATGACTATTACCCCTAGTGATCCACTAGAAAAATTTTTGCTTCCTGACTCTGCAATCTTAAGCTCTGCTGGCCTATAGGTCTTAGTTCCAAAAGAAGGCGTGCTTCCACCAGGAGATACAACAATGATTTCCCTTGAACTGGAAGTTAAGACTGCCTTTCAGCCACTTTGGGCTCCTCATGCCTCTGAACCAACAGGCAAAGAAGGGAATTACTGTTCTGGCTGGGGTGATTGCTAGTGATTATCATAGGGAAATAGAACTGCTACTACACAATCGAGGGAAGGAAGAGTTTCCCTGGAATATAGGGGATCCCTGTATAGTATGTCTCTGTGATAAAAGTCGATGGAAAACTGCAACGACCCAATCCAGGCAGGAATACCAATGGCCCAGAAACTTCAGGAATGAAGGTTTGGATCACCACACCATGCAAAGAACTACGGCCAGCTGAGGAGTTTGCTGATGGTAAAGGAAAAAATGGAATGGGTAGTGGAAGAAAGTAGTTATAAATACAAGCTATGACCACATAACCAGTTGCAAAAATGAGGACTGTAATTGTTATGAATATTTCTTCCTTGTTTTATATTTGTATATATATACATAGAGCAAGTATCTTTTTTTCCCCTATCTTATCCCCTTATCTTATACGTAAGTTGTATTAACTTTATGTCATAGAACTTAAGTTACAGGATATCAAGTTTGAGGGTGAATATTACCCAAGGACTTGCATGCTTTTCCAGGGAAAAGGTTAGTGTGTTTCCAGTTGTATGCAGGGCAGTTAAATTGTGTTAGATGAAAGTATAACTGTTATCATTTTTATTTAGAGTTTAAGTATGATTTAAGGAAATGTATATGGGTGCCAAGTTGACAAGCGGTGGACTCTGATGGCTAAGTTCATGTGTCAACTTGACTAGGTTATGGTGTCCAATTGTTTGTTCAAGCAAGCACTGGCCAGATTTTTACAGTGAGGATATTTCATGTATTTAATCATTAGTCAGTTAATTGCATCAATGGCTGATTATATCTACAATCAACAAAGGACACTGCCTTCAGCAATGAGAGACATCTCATCCAATCAGTTGATGACCTTAAAGGAAGAACTGATGATTTCAGCAGTCAGAAAGAATTTCTGGCTCTATTTCAGCCAGCCAGCTTCTCCTGGGGAATTCGTTGAAACCTTCATCAGAGATCCCAACTTGCAGCCTGCCCTATGGAATTCAGACTTGCTAATCCCCATGGTTGTGTGAGCCAATTCCTATAATAAATCTCTTAATGTTTGCATACATACATATATAGGTACTTAATAAATTTTGTCCAAAAAAATGAATTAAATGAATGAATAAGCACTAACATGGCATAAGAGTGCCCACTCAATTCCATAACTGCCTTAGATTACTTGTAGGAAGACCCAATGACAGTCCCAATGGCTAAGTATAGCAACTATGCTAACTGCATAGTTTTTGAGGTTTTTGCCATCTCTCCTTTGATAAGCCAGTTTCATGTTCGAAGTATAGAAGAAGAAGGAGGGAGCAGAGAAGGAAGGAAGGAGAGGAAGAAGAATCTCATTTTATCTCCCTCCTTCCAAAAGTACATCCTCATCTAAGTCTGCTTTCTGTGCTCTCAGAAAGAAGCAAGGAACACCTAGTTGTACACAGGGAAAAACTACATTAGATTCTGTAGTAGAGCTAATTGGGGCTTCTTTCCATGTTCTTGGTATGTCTCACTTGGGATAATAGTCTATGTTTATATTTAGGATATCAGTAAATCATCAAGTATTAGCACATGTAAAGTTTCTCCTGCTGTATTGACCAATTTTCCTCACCTTATAGTCAATAAAAGTGGAAGTTAATATAGAATGTGATCATCTGGGGAAAAAAAACTCTGGTTCCACCCTCCCATCCCCCATCTATCCTGATGCAACACACGTAGGGGGAGGAACACTTTTCCTTGTAATTAAGCCAATACAGGGGAAAAGATACAGATTAATTAAGAGGAAAAATAAAGTTAAGACATCACCAAGTTTACAAAACACAGATTTCTTAAGCCAATTTTACTGATACCTAGAAAGACTGGCTTGACTAGAACACCTGGTATTTCCATAGCACTTAGTGCCCAGTTCTGTTTCTTCACTTCAGCTCTCTAAACTGAAAGATAGAAAATGAATGGAGAAGAGACTTAAAGCTTTCAGTGAGGTTGGGGAGTGCTCTTTTCCTTCGTTTCTTCCATGAGGCATTCCCCTCAGTCCCAAAGACCATGTTTATGCTCCCAGTGTCCTCTGTATTTGTCCATGCATAATGTTTAACACCCTGCTTATCTTTGCCTCCCCCAACCTGAAAGCTACATGAGATCCAGAACTCTTTCTGTCTTGTTAACAATTTTATTACCAGAGTCTATGACACTGCCTTACACAAAGTAGTACTTAATAAATATTGGCCAATAAATAAATACGTAAATAAAATAAAATAAAATAAAGAAATAATAAATAAATATTGGCCAAATGGAAGGATGAATGACTGTGTTCCCAATACCTTCCAACTCTGCTTCTGTGGCTTTTATCCAAATACAGTTCTCTGTTATTAACCATTCTTACCTTGTCCTCCCCACTCCTAACTCACTTGGGTTATTGCATATGGCTCCGTACTGTATTGCACTTCCAAAATGCAACCACTCTGGCCCTTTCCTGTAGTGATTCTGGTCCTGATTCCCCATATTAAGAAAGAATACCTCTTCCCATC
>PVKY010005801.1:0-16868 GCA_004027775.1 Bradypus variegatus
ATTTTCAGAATACTTAACTTGCCAGTTTGGATCCCAGAGTACTTCTCAGTATCCTCTATTAACTTCCATCAATCACCTCCACTCAACCACTAACAAGTCTTTCTTTTTGGGGGGACCCTAGAGTGTCCATAAAACTAAAGGTTTTTTTCTTCAGGTGCCAGAACTTATTTTAAGCATTTAAAATAGATGTCCAAAATGTTTATATAATTACTTGACTTCTTAAAACATCCCTGCACATAAAAACTTTTCCTTGATGATTTAGGATCATTACATTAAATATTATTTGGCTAGGCAGTGACACATTTGTGTCTACCATCTAACTTTTTCACTTCTTCCTCTACATCAGACCATATGATACCTTTTTGTAGCTTTATGACTACTCGAACAACCCTCCTTCAAATGTTGCTTCTCATCTTTTCTGGGTTGAATAACTACACAACTAACTTAAAGAACTGTGTGGTAAGTAAGAGTCAATAAGGATCTAAGTGCAGGTGTAATGAAAAAGTAAGCAAATCAGTATAGTAACTTTGGGATAGCTATTTCTTGTAAACTGAGGTCTTTTGAAGGGGTTCAGTTGACCAAGTCTTCCAAGTCTGACCTTGGCCTAAGAGTAGTTGTGAATTAGTCCTAAATTCTAAAAGAAAGAAGTGGTAGAAGTTTATGGAGAGAAAGATTCTCCAACAGTTGAAAAAGACAAAGCAAGCCATCTCAAGTTCAGTTCTGAGAAGGTCAAACACTTTAAGATTCTAGGATTAATTCAGAACTCCACCTAAGTCAAGGTCAAACTGGCGACTTTGTCTACTGAACTCCATAACTAAGAATATCTGGTCCACAATGAATGTTTTTCCAAAGGATAGAATTCAAATGATTTCATACATAGCACTCATCTTTTACATCTGCTCATTAGGAGACAAGAGAAATAATTTCTATTGTGAAAACAAAATCATGAAAATACCACTGTCACTTAAAAAACAAAAAAGTGGGGTGAGAGGGAGTAGAGACAGAGAACAACCAAAAGTTACATGGGATTTTTCCTAATTTGAAGAAGGTAAAAAGACAATATATCACCAATAAAAAAAAAGATGCTAATTGCCCTAGACAAAACTAGGTGTCTACATTCTATTCCTTTACCAATATAAATTTCTTGGCAAAGCTCTAGAAAATCCCTAACAGGTTTCTCAGTTTCTTCAGCTGCAAAATAGGTATGCAACTTCCTTCACCAGCATCTCCAAAAAAGTGCCCAATAAAATTCATATCTTAGAGCACTAAATCACCAACTCATGCTTATAGATACCCAGGCAGGCAGTACATGAGTGAACTTCCTAAAATTTGTTCCGCATGGCAGTACAGCTGCCCAACTTGAGAACTCACCGACAGCACACCTCACATGGGTCCACCCAAAGAGTGAGCTCCTTTGGTAAGCCCAAATCGCTGTACAAGATGCAGCTGTTCTCACAGGCTTTTAGGACGTCAGGATCAACTCTCTGAAATTTATTGACACGAATGCATCTATAACAAAGTGGAGTCATGTTAATGGTTTTGGTTTTAATTGAATTTTAACCATAAACCTCAGTATATCTATTACTATTTGCCAAATGGAATTAAAAAAAAAGAAGTCCCTTAGAGGGGAACGCAGAAATATATCTATCTTGAATAATACATGTGAATTACAGGCAAAGAGGCTGCTTCAATATGTTCAGTTCAGTGGACAGAAGAAGGTACCTGTGTGAGTCCAACATCACTAGAACCGTCTCTACCTACGTTTACCCAGAGACCACTCAACCTCACATGTACATTAAATGAGCGAGGAGTATGAAAACTGCGTAAGATTTCTTAGTGCTCTAAAGATAAAAATGTTTCTAGGCCAAGTGCCTATACAACAAAATCTCCAACTAAAAAAAGATCCCAGTCAGTGTTTCAAATATTTGGAAATTCTTGTGACAAGTCTTGATCTGTCATTAGCTTGCTTTTACATCCTAGATAATAATAAGTGTTAAGAAAGGAACCCTTTGTCTTACCTATAATTGTTCTATATAGAATCAGTCAAGGACATGGAAGCATTCATTTCACATACTTAAGATCAAAAAACAATCCTAAAGTATTATTGGCTTATTCCATTTAATCTCTCTGTTATCCAAGGACTTTTTTTTAATAGTTGTCAAATGGGAAAAATTGCTAAACCAAATAAAGTCTCTGTTACATTGTTTTAAAACAAAGAAATGTTCCATCTACCTAATAGAATGCTCAAAGATGACTTTCAGAGTGAAGGCAAAAATGCATGTTATTTGTATTTATTATTTTTATATTTTTGGTTCATAATTTTAGCCTACAGATTTTTGAGGTTTAAGTTTTTCCTTATTGGTTTATAAAGATCTTTGTACTGTAAATGTATTAACTCATTATAATCATAAGAAATGTTTTTTTGTTTGTTTTTTGGTGTGTTACCTGACTTTTAAGGTTATCCTGGTTTTCAGAATTGTCCAAAAAATGACCAATCATTGCTCTATCCAATATTTACTGAGTGCCAACCATATGTCAGGCTGTGCCAGACACTGGCATTAAAAGTGAAAAAAAAAATACATGTAAAAACAAGTGTTCTACCCCACTACGAAATGGTAGCTACATTGGAAAGATTCCTGCCAAAGACCTACTATTAGTAGGAAATCCATCAAGAAAACCTGGGTTTTAGTACTAGTCCTACTACTTATTTACTGGGTCAATTTAGATTAATTTTACCTCTACATCAGACCTGAAGTTATAAAATACGGACAATAACAGTTAACTGACAATCAGTAATTACACCAGTTAAATTATTTTGTTGATTTCAATTTTCACTAAAAACTGTGAAAAGTTTCTAACTAGGTAACAGACAATACTGTTGCTAAACAATAATTTTTGAAGGTTTCAATATATTAGCGCTTTTAATTCTCACAACCATCCTTCTGAGTTAGATACTATTATCCCCATTGTAAGGAAGAAAGGAGGCAGAGTTCAAGTAACTTGCCCAACACCACGTAGCTAGTAAGTGATGGATTTAGGCTTTGAATCTAGGCCATCTGACTCCAAAGTTCATGTTGTTATAAATTCAGGGGGGCAAAATGATTTCATAATAAGATGTCACTTAGTCCTTTCCATAAGATGGCTCTGTGCTAGATTCTAATGTTGGATAGGTGAGTCAAAGGTCCTGTATGATCCACTATCAAAAGCAGCTAAGGGTAAAGAGTTATATCTTAGATGTTTTTCTTATCCACAATGAAGGTATTGTGGGCTCTAAGTTTAAGAAAATATATATGTAAATACAGCTGCTTGAATAGAAACTCTGCTTCAACAAAAGAGCATACCTTACATATTTCTGTTTCATTCTATATACTGTCACTACTTATTCGTTAACTACACTCCAAACACAAGTTTTAAAAGTTGCATAAAAATTGCCGACCATTTCCTTAATGTTGATAGTGTAATTCTTTCCAATTTTTTGCAATTACAAATGAAGTATAAGAAATATCCATATCCATACATATTTGTACACATTTCTGATTGTGCTTCTGGAATAGATCTTCAAAGAGTAGGAATATTTTTACGGATCTTGATAATATTGCCAAATGGCCTTCCACAAGCATTTCACATTTTTATATACTGCAGAGAAACTATTTTAATTTATAAACATTTAGGAACAAAAAGAACACTTACAACCTACCACATGGATTGAAGTATATCAACTCTGGTTAATCCTATACTCTATTCATTTTTATAATAGTATCAACCTACCATTAAGTCAGATAGTTTTTTTTACTTCAGAGACTGCTTCAAAATGGCTCAGTAACGATACTTCGGATCAACATGTCAATTTAATCCTGCTTGACTTTTTCTCAAGTTTTTAGAATTAATGGAAATGAACTTGTACAGTGTCTGAACTTTAAGCATTTACTTGACAGTGCCTGTTTTTTCAGTAATAGTATGGTGGCTTGACACTTCCGAAAGCCTTCATCCAATGTCAGGTAAGTATATAAAGCCTCAATAGCTCTACCTTACAGGAGCTGTTCACTGTATCAGAAATAAAGATGGGCAGAAAAAACTAAGAGAATTAAATGAGAAGATAAAAAATAAGTCTGTTTTATATAGAAGACCCACATTTCTACTTTGATAAACCACATTTTCAAATTTAATAGGAAACCTCTTTGGTTAAAAATGAAGGGAGAAACATAATTGCCTTGATTCTTTTCTTGACAATGGAATACAAGTGCTCCTGGCTTTTAGCAAATGAGAAACAAATCATATTTTAACCTCCTTCTTAGACCCTTGAATAGTTAGTCCTGTAATTGCAAGAGCTCAGAGACTGAAAGGGATTTCTTTTTACATCAAAGTACCAAAGTGTTGATTTGTGGAAAAAACTTTGGGGACACCAATATGCACAAATCAAAGCAAATTTCTGTAGTTGTCACTATAGTCACAATTGTTCCACTTTCACTTTTTTGAGGCCACATCCACAAACAGGGCAAGGTTTGACAGTCGAGTTCTGCAGAACACTCTCAACCCAGGTTCTTGAGCAGTCACATAAATACTAGGAAGCAAGCATGCCAGAACATGTTTTGCAGGAACTTGCTCTTCTTTACTTTAAACTGTAAAAATAACTTATAAATCTGAGTATAAAAGACAGCTGCAAGTGAGAATTATCTTGCCTCTCAGCCCAAAGGCAGCAGTGGCACTGTGATATATAGAAAGCCCATAAGAATTTGTAGTCAGTCAGACCTGAGTTCAAACTCTGCAGCTAACATTTACCACCTGTGAATAATAGGTGAGTTGCTGTCATTTATAAATAGGTACACTGGTTGATCTATGCATATTAAATACATGTAGAATTATGCATCATAAATGAAATCATTCCTGTATTAGGTGTCAAATAATCCTCGTTCCATTTCTTTAGTTCACTTTTCCCCCAAAAAACATGAACATGTAATTTATATTTAGATAAAAGGAGACTCATTTCCCTCAATTCTTACCCTGCTCATTTATCACTGCTAGTTTTTGGGCTCCTCTACAATTGTGAAAAACCCCAAGTATCCATGATATATAGAGAAATGAGCTCATTCAGGGGCCAAATTATAAGCCACAAGAAGACTAATAATTCCAATGAGCCTACTGTTTTGGCCTTCTGATTTCAGGAAGTGGGACTCCATCAACAAATATTTATGTATTAAAATCAGTTATCTCGACACCCTAGAGACCTATATTTTGCAGGTAAAACTCAGACAGGCATTGTCCAGATATACAGGCCTCTGGTCTTGCACCCATTTCAGGGGTTGTTCAGCTTCTCTGTTCAGTCCAATCCACCCATCCAGTGCACTCCTTTACCTGTAGGCCTGTCCTTTTGATGGTTTTTCAGGATACCAATGATTTTTATATTTTTCTTGAAGTATTAGAGTCAATTTCTCTGCAAACCTCTCAACTGCCTCTTTCTTTAACTTATCATGTTTTCGTACTAGCCGTGTGAAAAAGAAGACCACAGCAGCAATTTCGTTCTTCATCCTTCCCTGCAAAGACAAAATACAATCTCTCAAATAAATAAATAAATGTAAAACAAATCTAAAAGAATTAAAACAGGAAGATAAAGCACAGTGACCTATCCCTTCTTTACAGCCTTCCTTCCAATTTTATTCATTTCATTGGCTCCTATCTGGAGTAGGGTATCACTAATTTATTTTATGTCATAAAGATTTTATTATAAAATACTATTTAACAAGTAGAAGGCAAAGTTCAAAAAACATTATGGGTTACAGTTCCACAGTTTCACTTATTTCCTTATTGTAAAATATAACATATATACAAAAAAATGCCTTTGTATATTATAATATACAAATATAATTTGAAATGATTTTCAAATAATAACTTTGGAAAATTATCACTTCTATGTATATATGTTATATGCTACAACAAAAAAACACACAAAAAATTATTTGATAATCTAAACATGTAGCTTAGGGGAGAAGTTCAGTAAAGAGAGTGCACCAAATGTTCTTGCTGGCTAAAATAAAATCAGAAATGCTACTCAAAGAGAATCACTATCATAAATGATATCACTGTACAGTTTTACTAAATGTGTCCATATTTAGCTAACATGATTTAAGTTTAAAATTCTGTGAAATAATTTGAGCTTTAAAACACAAAAAAGTCCACTTTAAAATTCAGTACTGTAGAGCTATTTTGAAAAATAGCCTGGCAGTTCTTAAAGAGGTTATACATAGAGTTGCCGTATCACCCTAGGAGTGTATCCAAGAGAAAACACAGGCTCATGCAAAAACTTGTGCAGAAATGTTCATAGTAACATTATTCATAATAGTCAAAAAATGGAAACAAGCCAAATGTCAATCAACTGATGAATGGATAAATTAAATGTGGTGATATCCATGCAATGGAGTATTATTCAGCAATAAAAAGGAACGCAATACTGACACATGCCACAACATGGATGAAGCTTGAAAACTGATGAAGCTTGAAAACATTATGTAAAGGAAAACGACAGACACAAAAGACCATATGATTGTCTTTATAATACATAAAAATAAAAAGTTAATTTGTGGCCAGATTTAAAGGGATAGGATGGAAAGGGAAATAACTGTTAATGGGTATGGAGTTTCTTTCTTTTTGGGGTAATGAAAATGATTGTGGTGATGGTTGTACAACTCTGAATATACAAAAATTACTGAACTGTGTATTTTAAATGGGTGAATTATATCTCAATAAAGCTGTTACATCTTTTTTTTTTTCCTTCAGAAATCCAGTATTGAGTTTCTTTAAGCTCTTTCAGGAACAGTGCTTTACCTAAAAGATATGAACTAAAAATAGTGGCTCTTAAAAAACATATTTAAGACAGTAGAAATTCAGGGTCATCCACACAAAATTAAACTAAAAGCAAGTAGAGATTTAGCTGCATTTTGGAATTGCACCTCTTAAAAATGGCAAATCTGATTTATCATTGATTAATCTATAAAGGTAAAAACCTTGTCCTAAAGTTGTTTCCATGTATATTCTGTCTATAGGATGAGCTCATTCATTTGGCTACTGTAACTTGGAGTTATTCAGATGCCACATTTAGTAAGCAATATCACCTTTTCCAGAGCCAATTATTAAAGATACAAGCTTCTGCTATGTTTAGTACAAAAACCAACTAACCTAGCCATAGTCTGTTCCCACACATTCAAAAAATAAAGATGATTCTCTTAGCTTCCTTTTTCTCTTCTCAACATTGCTCTTTAAGTCTTTTATCATAATACGACCCCTTTACTGTGTGCAAAATCAAACAAGAACCTCACTGTGAAATAAATTCTATGTAATTATCAGGGAAATGTGCTGGCAGCCAGAACCACTCTGATCCTGGATGGGAAGACACCCAAACCGTTTTCTTGGAACTTCAGAATGCCAAATCCACCTTCCATGGCCAGCTACCAGGCACCAGCCTTCAGCCTGTGCACAACGGTGGGTGGACACACACAACTACAACCCACTACAGTCGTTGTGCAGCCTCCTCCTGAAACATGTGAGCAGTTTCCACTCTCTAAAGCTACATTTATACACCACCACGTTACAGTGGAAAAGAAAACCCACTGCAAGTTACTATATGGTTGGGAGGCAAGTTGCTGATGGAACTACATTAGCCTCCAACCCCACCAAAGGAAACAAGGAGCCCCACTAAAACGGATGTTCTTAATTCTCAACTAAATCATTCTCCCCATTTATTAAATTTGCCAACTACGTGCTACTTAGAGTTCGGGGTTGTGGGTTTTTGTTTTTTTTCATACCGAAAAATAAAAAAGAAAACCACTTAGTGGTCTTCCCTTTTGCTTTTGGTTGTAACACAAGAAGAGCCATATGGAATTGCTTTGAGGAAAAAAAAAAATAGTTTGCAGGCCTTATCACTGGAATAGCTGCAAAATTAGCTCACCACCACCTGTATTCTAGGAGTACCAAAAGCCAAGGAGAGAAAAACCAGAAGCAAAAGGGGCCTAGAAGACCTTAAGCGTCTGAAGGAGTAGCCCCAGTTCCTCCACCCACACTCGGAGCAAAAAGCTCGCATTTAAAATAACGCACGGTGACGTCATCGTGGGACGCAGTCACCGCGGCGGCTGCTCCCCAAGTTCTACTTTGTTCCACAGGCACCGAGGCATGGACACAATCCCAGGGAATACCAACCCCCGCCTTCCAGGCGTGTACAACTCTGTACTTTCCCCTCTTCTGTAACGAAAAGCTAATCGCAACCGTTTCTAGAAACAAGTCTTTCTCCTGATAAACGTTCCCACGGCTGAGGAAGCGGGAACACGGGTCTGCGGGAGTGAGGAGCCTTGACCCGCCTCAGCGGCGCTACGGGGGTGGGGGATGGGGGCGGGCTCGAGCTCCAGAACGTGAGGAAAAAATTTTCCAAGGGGCAAGGAGTTTTACTTTTGAAGCCCTCCAAACCTGCTGCTGAGCACTACGCTTGGGTTCTGAGAGTGCTAGGTGAGTAAGCATCAGACATCTCCACCCACTCTTGAAAGAGAGGCCCGCAAGCTCGGGCCAACTTCTGCAATCCCGGTTTTTCCCCCAAGTCAAGGGGGAAGGGCCTGTGAACGCAATTCCCTTCGGCACCCACCCCCCACCCCCCGACATGCTGGTTTGGGTGAGCCAGCGCTGCGAGCCGGCCGGGTCCGCTGCCCCCGGCAGGCGTCAGGGCTCCGGGTGGCCCTGGGTTCGAGGACCGGGCTTCCCACTTGCGCGACCCCCACACAACAAGCCCGGATTCCCGCTCCAGAAGTGAGGAAACAAATCACACGGACGCCAGAGAGGGGGATAGCAGGAGGGGTGGGAAGGCGCAGGGCCGTCGTCAACCCCGAAGCCAAAGGTAACTCGCGCAGCGGCGCTGTGGAAACGTGGCAAGAGCTCGAGGCGGCGTCTTCTCCAACCCGATCCCACCGAGGGTGCCGCGGCAACCCCGCCGGCCGCCCTCTAAAGCCCCCAGCCCTTCCTACACACGGAGCCCAAACCGGTGCAGCCGGTTCGATCTAACACGCCTCTCCTCTCCCCGGCGCACCCCCGCCTGTGAGCCCTCGACGTGGCCACAGCGGCACTCGGACCACCCTCCCCCCGATGCCCTCAGCCCCGCCAATATCCACCTCCCCTTTTCCGGTCTCCTCACCGCCGCCGCCCTCCGGAGCCGCAGACTAGCAAGCCTCGATTGTCTCCGGACGGGGAATCAAGGGGGGCCGGCTGTACGGGGCAGCGCGCGGCAGCAGTGAGCGCCGCGAGCCTCGTCCGACGCCTGCTGCTCCCGCGTCGTCGGGCGGCCGAGCGTGCGCGCCAAGCAGGGCGGGCGGGAGAGCGAGTGCGCGCAAAAGCGAGCGCGCGCGGCTCCGAGGCGGTGCGCGGGGGGCTCGCGGCCCGGAAGAGGGGAGGGGCGATGACCCGGGAAAGGGTTGGCCCCGCGCGGGACCGGCTCGCGCGCCCCGGGGGGAGGAGCCAGAGGGGCGGGGCCTGGCACGAGCCCAGCCCCGCGGCCCAGGCCCCTCGTTGGGGCCCACTAAGCGAGAGGTTGAGACTCTCCATTGTGTGGGCAAGGCCCACGCCGAGGAGCCTTCCTTCATGAGAAATAAGGACGCTGAGGGTCAAACGGACCCTCCTCGACCGCTGTAGCTACTACAGTGCCTTCGGGGGTCGCGCAACCAGCGGCCGGCCCCCCCAGTGTCTCGGCCTTTCCTTACCCCTAGTCTCTCCTTTCCACTCTACACCCTGCCACCTTCTTGCCGGAAGCGGAGAGTTCTAGACCCAACCCTAGCTTCAACTCTCTAGACCCAGGGCTTCGGGAAAGAGAGGCCACATGGACCAGACCGGAGGGGAAACTGTGCATTTATGTGATAGATCCTCACCCTTCTTGCCTTGCTAATTGCAGGCACGTTGTTTCTAATTAATCAGCCACCCTGCCATGTTTCAGATTGTTTAAAACTTCTAGCTGGGCTCTTCGTTGCCGAGCTAGTCGCTCTGTGAGAGCGGAGACTGCCTCTTGTTGACCGTGCCGGGCCTGGAAGTGAGTACGGTGCCTTGCACAAGGAGAGGGGCTCCAGGGATGGTGACTGAATGCATGAGGCCTCGGGAGTCCAGGCTTTTTATTTCTGACACACTTTTACTCAAGGACTTCTCAGACACAGAGTTTAATCATTGAGCAAATACAAATATGGAAAAGGTGTATTAACTTGCTGAAGAAAAGTAGGAATATCTTTCCAATCTTTTTTATTAAATTGATGCCATGGTACCAATTTTGTGAAAGCACTTTAATACATCAAACAAGGCCAGGAAATACAAGATATTTATTTTCCTTTTGTTTTTGTTTTTGCTTTCTTAACAAGAAGTCTAATTCTCACATGGGCTAAAACATGCTGTAAGTTACTCAAAGCTGACTGGTCAAGTAATATATTGACCAGGTTCCTCACTGTCCATCAGGCCTGAGAGCACGTTTTCAGTCCAGTATTATAAATAATTTAAATTTGCATTACTGATAGTGACCATGACCTATTAGCAATTCAAAACAATTTTAAGCAGTAATATAGAATTCCCAAACCAATACAATAAACTTTTTTTTAGATAAAATATTATAGGTTTATTTAAAACTTAATTCTCACCTTGAGTATGCAAAATACAAACTCCACAAAATGTTCGTTATTTTTACTTTGTAGTTTACAAATATACAAAATAGAAGTATGCTTAAATTTGTATTACATATTTATTAAGGCAAGAAACTATATAGAAAAAAACATTTGTTCTGCTTAAGGCATACTTGGGAATAAACCATTGTACAAATTATTGCACATCTGAAACCACAATGCGTAAACAGACTGTCTACATAACAAATGTTAAAGTAACCCAGGTGTATTTACCTGACTTAGGTCATAAATGTAGTTTGGAAGACAAGAATAGATTTTCCTTGTCAAAAGTATACAGCAGTTTGACAATTCTGGCTCCCTTGTTTGGTACCTTTAGAACTAAGATTCACTAAGCACCATCAGTTAGGCCATTAAAACATATTTTCTGTACCTGAATTTCTTCGTCTTCTTCTGGTATCATAATAATGGCTTTTTGAAGGCAAAGAGAATATGAGTTGATCTTTATACTTGTACTGCATGAAAAACGTGATTCAGGGTAATGTGGCCTTCCCTTCCCCCAATGCACAAATCAGTATAATAAACTTCATATGTAAAAAATTATGCCATTCTAGGCCTAGAGCTGCTTGCTGGTCTGTTTAAAGAGGACACTGATATTTATACTCTGGACTATTCTAGGGGATATGAGGGTGTTTGTATTTTAAACTCCTAAAAGTCAGATTGATTTTACTTTACTGATGAAGTCTTTTATCTTTGCAATTTCATAAAATAGCCAGGTAGCCATGAACATTACTCAAAATTTGTCCCGACATTTCAATAGACTGGGATTGGTATTTTGTGTAATGTTTATAAATATGTGAACCACATTATTCAGTCTTTGGGCAGTACCATATTGAAAAGAACACAAGCAAGTACTTGGAAACTCATTTCAAAACAACTTTTTAAAATTCTCATAGCTCAAATGCTGTGAAGCACATACATAACAGAGAATTTATCTTAAACACTTTTCTTTTGCAGCCACTTCTTTTGCACACAATAGATGCTGTTTTGCCTCTGTATTCAAAACTTGCCCTCCTCCATCCCTGGCTTTATGCTTCTGATCCTTCCCCCTAGCTCTCTTCCCTCTGCTTTAGAATCTCCAAAGTCTAGAAAAATTGACAAGACAGGGCCCTCTTCTTTAGGAGAAGGGTTGGGGGAGCAGAGCTGATATAAACAATTACACATTCATATATATTTTCCCTTTCACAGCTGATTCCCTTTCACAGCTGACTTGTAACATTCACTATATTGGACATAATTTCCACTAAAAAAATTTGTAACTCTTCCATATTTTTTATTCCTTTGAACTCAGAGAAATCCAACATTGAAAATGGAACAGTCTTGGGTACCATCTTCTCAACCCATATGTCAGATTTGAGTCTGAATATGAAAGCATTATTGCCGTCACTTTTATAATGGACCAAGAGGTAGGTTATTTCTGTCATGTTGTAACATCAGGAAAGAGTGTGCAGCCTTTGGGGACCATTGGAGGTCCAGCAAGTGGGATCTAAGACATCTTAATTCCAAAAACACTTGAATGCATGTCTTTAAATTTTCCCAAGACCTAGCCCCTTGGCTAAATTAAAATAAACGAAATCTCCTTTCTTTGCTTCAACTTCTTAGAAAATACTCATAAATTGGCAGTGGTTAAAAAACATAAGCATAAAGAAAATTTGAAATATTCATTACTTTCTCCATTACATCATGCAAAAAAACTGGCTTCCAAAAGTCACAACTCAAACTCTCTTGATGAATGAGGCAATGGAAACTGGGCACACCAACCTCCTATTCTGAGTTACATTAACTGTTGACACCCAGATCCCTGCCCCAACCATGTCACAAGCATGCCCCATCTTTTTCAGGACAAAATGTTTTGATCAAACTTCTTAGATTATTTACAGATACCTGGTTAGGATTTGTTAAATCATGTGAGCTAGGATGATTAGGAAAATATACATTACTTGGGTGGGCTGACACTTCGGGTTCAGATAAAGTTTCATATTGGAAACCCCAGGTGTAAAATATCCCTGCTTGGTAGAAGCGGGGACACTGTTGTTGGGTTTCTTTGACAAAACTCATACCAGCAGAGAAACTGACTTTTATTAGTAAGCAGTGTATAAATTCCCACCCCTATTTAGTGTACAAGAAAATTAAGAATATAGGTATATGCAATTAGCAAAATGCTCAGAAATGTTGCAAAAGAAAGAACTGCAACCTTTACTCAATAGTATTTCCTTAAAGGCATGGTGGTAAGTAGGTTTAAAAACGTTAAGTCCTTTATTGAACAATATAAACCATATCTTTGTAAGAAAAAATATCACCTTGTTTTTACTCTTCTCTGATCTTTTAAAGTCAGATGTATGGTGGTGGTACTAGTTGAGAATGGAGGAGGGAGGATTGAATGTCTATTTTTAGGAGCCATCCCCTGCAAAACATTATTTGATTCCATACCCTATCAACAATTGCACTGGGACATTGGGGAAGGGAGTCAGAGAGGATTAAAAGATGAATAAAATAAGTTGCTTACAATCTAGTAGAAGACAGAGGTATGTGAACAAGCTATTTAGCATATTACAAATTGTATTATGAATCAAATGCCACATAAAGGTATAAAGGCAATAGTGTTATGATACAAAAGGGTTTGGGTCTGACTGGTCTCCCAGCTGAAAGAAAGTTTCACAGACGTGTGAGTAGGTCTTTGCAAACCTTCCTTACTGCTTTTCAAATATAGGCAGGTAGAGGGGAAGAGGCCATAAGCAAAGGGAAATTGCTCCCAAGGCAAAGTAGCTCCTTTGAGTCACACAACCTCAGTTGCACCACAGAGATGGGTAGAATTAATCAGATTCACACAGCAAGTTCTGGCATTTGAAGGCATAATTAGGGGTGATTATGGGTAAGCTTTAAAAATCTGCTTTGTCAGCAGATTATCCAATAAGATGTTACCATAAAGAGGAGGAGGAGAAGCTCAAAACATGGGACAAAAGTTACTACATTAATAATTGTGTGTGATGTGGTTGGCAGAACATGTTTTGTTACGGTGCTTATAGGAGTACTTTAAGGGGATAATTGCAGGAGGTGGGTATCTCTACCCTGTAGAAAGGCTTCAACTAATTTTTTTTTTTTGCCTTTTCTGTTTTCCCTTTTTAGCCTTGAACCTTCCATGATTGAATACACCAAACATTTCAATGTTAAATGAAATAATTTCTACTTTAAGAGAATGTAATCATGGCCATGTTTTATTTCTTTTATATACATATACATATATATACATATACATATATATTCTATAACACCTAGAACAGTGCTAAGCATAGGGTAGTTCAAACTGAACACTTGACTGAAAATTCTATAATATTCACCAAACTTTAATTAAAACATTTTTTTCCAAATATTCTGAAATTCATAAATATCATTGAAAATTTATTTTCACTCCTGACCCTCCCCAATATTCCTGTTATGGAAATTTTATATTTGGCATATGCAAATGTGTAAATTCTCATTCAATGTAGGCACTGCTGTAAAACTAGATGTAAGAGCAAACTGAATGCTTAAGCTTACTTTTTTATTAATCATATTTTTTTATTGTAGAATGTAACATATATACATAGAAGTGATAACTTTCCAAGTGTAATTTAATGAGTAATTAGAGAGCAAAGTTCAAAGAATGTTATGGGTTACAGTTCCACAATTTCAGTTATTTCCTTATTGTGAAATATAACGTCTACAAAAAGGTGATAACTTTCAAATTGCAATTTAGTTACAGTTCCACCATTTTGATGCCTTCCTTCTAGCTATTCTAATACCCTAGCAACTAAGAAGAAGAAAATGATATAGAGATTCAGTATTCATAATCCTTTGCTAAATTCCATCTTGTCTGTTGCTACCCCTTCCTCTAGCTTAATCACTTTCCTGATCTAGACAGGGATGTCTAGGCAGTAAACACCCTAATTTGTTCATGTTGAAAATGGATGTTGATATTATGGGAAAATAGAAACATCTGGTTGATGTTCTTGAAGAGGCTGTTACTTCTGGGTTTTGGGACTTAGCTGGTATAGGAGTTCTCTGGAGGATTTAAGTTTCTGAACAATATACTTAGTGAGTGAAACTTTTAGAATCTTAGATAGGGATCCGGGTATTTTTTAGGGTTTTCAGGACTACTGTTGACTTCATCTTATCATACTATGGCCATTTGGCATATCTAGCTGGAGCTTGCATAGTAGTAACCTCCAGGACAGCCTCCTGACTTTATTTGAATTATCTTAGCCACTGAAACATTTTGTTGTCCTTCTTTTCCCCCTTTTTGTCAAAAAGGCATTCTCAACCCCTCAATGCCAGGGTCAAGCTCATTCCTGGAATCCATGTTGCTGGGGAGACTCACTCATCTGGGGGATCTTGCCCCACATTGGGGGGAGGGTAATGAATTTATTTGCAGAGTTAGGCTTAGAGAGAGAAAGTCAACATATGAGGAATAAAAGGGGCTTTCTGGAGGTGACTCCTAGACATAATTATAGGTGGGCTTAGCCTTCCCTTTACAACTGTAAGTTTCACCAGAGCAAGCCTCAAGATCAAGAGCTTGACTTACAAACTAGGGGGTTTCTAATTTCACATAGCATACAATATGTCCACGATAATACATCCATATCTCACGTTATCATCACTTCATTGTATAATCCTTATTACTCTCCATTTTAAATAATTTTCATGACCCAGAACACCTTGTAGCTCTTGTCAGCCCTTAATTATTTGTCCCAAGTATTTGTGAGGTCCTAGTATGGTATTCCTATTAATTATAGTCCCTAGTATGCAATAGGTATATTTTTCCCATATGCCATTCTGTTGTCAACTCTCTGTACTACTGTCATATGTTAGAAGTATATCATGCAAGCACCTATCTATATTTGTAACGCTGATCTGTGGGATACATGCCTTTGAACAACCACTTTCAATCCTATTCACTTTCAATACTGCTCTGATACTTATAATCCCATTAACAAACAATCAACACCCCATCCATTCCCATAACTTTGAATTCACCATCATTAACATGTGTGAACATATTAGATTATCATTCTCCCTCACTAGTTTCTGTCTATCACTAGGTCCCCAATATTCTACATTGTAAGACATTGATTTTGCATTGTTCAGGGAATTCATGGAAGTAGTAACATACAGTGTCTCTCCTTTTGTGTCTGACTTATTTCACTCAGAATTACTTCTTCAAGGTTCATCCATGTTCCCATATGTTTCAGGTTCAGGACCTTGTTCCTTTTTACCGCTGCATAGTATTCCATCATATATATATATATATACACACACACACACACACACACACACACACACACACACACACCACATTTTGTTTATCCACTCATCTGTTAAAGGACACTTGGATTGTTTCCATCTCTTAGCAATTGTGAACAGCGCAGCTATGAACATCTGTGTACAAATGTCTGTTCATGTCACTGCTTTCAAATCTTTTGCAATACAAAAAGCATCTCATATATACACACACACGTATTTGTTTGTATACATATGTACTTATATGTATGTATATATAGTGTATATACTCGTATACAGAAAGAGAGAAATTTATGACAGATTTATTTCATTATTTTTAATACTAGCTTAAAGTGCTCACAAAAAATATTTTTTTCAGGAGGAAAGTTGGTGAGCATAATGAATTCCCTATGATCCATATAATTGCCAACAACTTTAACACTATGGGAGAAGGGATTGGGGGGATGTGTGGAAAGAAACAGAGTCGAACAAAGTTGTTAGGCTGGTAATATTCTGTTTAGTTTTGTTTTTGCTTTAAATTACAGACATGTACATGCTGAACTCTCATAGTGCTAAGGAGCCAAAATGAATTAAAAGCATAATACTCCTCACCAGATGTTCAGCATAAATATTAAATGTTATATAAATATGTGCACAATTTTAGAACATTTAACTATCTCAGAGCAACAACTCTTGGGATTATAATTCGCTAGTCTTTTGCTATAGGCATGTATTTTATGCTAAATTCACTGGGCTTTTCCAGTATATGGTCTGTGTTTAATTTGGAAGCCCTAAAATGAAGTAATGACCTTTTATTTTAGATTTGTTGTAATGGAATTCGGCAATTTTATTATTTTTAAGATAGGTAATTCATTACATACATGACTAAATATTTTTTAAAATATTTTGGTTTATAGGATTCTACATATA